>VZSE01009345.1:5267082-5284410 GCA_013398275.1 Promerops cafer | reverse complement strand
AAAAAGAAGAAGAAGAAGATAAGAACAGAAGGCAACCCAGAAACCTAGAACAGAAGATTAAATTTGCTTTAAAAATACAACAGCCAGACAGCTACTCAAGGTCCACAAAATATTTAATGCCCATGCATTAAAATGTTACAAAATTGAATAGTGTTTACAGTTTAATGAAGCAGATGGACAGAGCATGTGCTGTTTTCTCTGCACAAAAGCCCAGTCAAAGTAAAAGAGCATCCCTTCTGATACCCACATGTTGGTAAACTCAAGGGATTAATAACGATGCAGTCAGAGTCATAGTGCTTTACTTCAAAGAAATTTGCAAATGAAGATTAATTCTAACAACTTGATGCATATCTGATAAATAGCACTAGAAATACAGAAAATACATGTTTCAAAGTTGTATTTTCATGCATTTATTTGAACAGGCTTTGTCACAGTGGCAAGAAAATTGGTTACTGTCTACTGGTTTGTAATCATTTCTGCCTTAAAGTGGTTTTCAGACCCCCAAGCACCTCCGGCTGGATGTTGTGAGCGTTTCGCATTTCTGAATGTTGATCAGTCACACTCCAGAGCAAAGTGTTTGCAAGCTCAGTCTGTGATTTTCTTCCCAGGTTTGCCAATGGGCAGGAGAGCTGACACCACACACACCATCAGCATCTACAGCTCCAAAGAACCACAGAATCACAGAATCACTGGGTTGGAAGAGACCTTCAAGATCATCGAGTTCAACCCAACCCTAACACCTCAACTAAACCATGGCACCGAGCGCCACATCCAGTCTGCTCTTAAACACATCCAGGGATGGAGACTCCACCACCTCCCCAGGCAGACCATTCCAATACTTTATTACTCTTTCCCTAAAAAACTTCTTCCTAATATCCAACATATATTTCCCTTGGCACAGCTTAAGACTGTGTCCTCTCGTTCTGTCAGTTGGAGAAGGAGACCAACCCCCACCTGAGCACAGCCACCTTTCAGGGAGCTGCAGAGAGTGATGAGGTCACCTCTGAGTCTCCTTTTCTCCAGGTTGAACACCCCCAGCTCCCTCAGTCGTTCCTCATAGGGCTTGTGTTCCAAGCCCCTCACCAGCCTCGTTGCCTCCTCTGGATGCGCTCGAGCGTCTCAACGTCCTTCCCAAACTGAGGGCCCAGAGCTGGGCACAGCACTCGAGGTGTGGCCTCACCAGTGCCAAGTACAGGGGAAGAATGACCTCCCTGGTCCTGCTGGCCACACTATTCCTGACACAGGCCAGGATGCCATTGGCCTTCTTGGCCACCAGGGCACACTGCTGGCTCATGTTCAACCAGCTGTCGACTAGTACCCCCAGGCCCCTTTGTGCCAGGCCACTGTCCAGCCACACCGTCCCCACCCTGTAGTGCTGCAAAGGGTTATTGTGGCCAAAATAACACTCGGCACTTGGACCTATTAAACTTCATCTTGTTAGACTCTGCCCATCCACCATATTCCAGGTCTCTCTGCAGAGCCATCATACCTTCCAACAGATCCACACACGTTCCCAGCCTAGTGTCATCTGCAAATTTACTAATGAAGGATTCAATTCCCTCATCCATGTCATTAATAAAAATATTGAACAGAACTGGCCCCAGCACAGACCCCTGAGGGACACCACTGGTCACTGGCCACCAGCTGGGTGCAGCTCCGTTCACCAGCACTCTCTGGGCCCGGCCATCCAGGCAGTTCCTAACCCAGCAAAGAGTGCTCCTGCCCAAGCCATGGGCTGCAGCTTTTCCAGGAGTGTGCTGTGGGAGACAGTGCCAAAGGCCTTGCTGAAGTCCAAATAGACAACATCCACAGCCTTTCCTGCATCCACCAGGTGGGTCACCTGGTCATAAAAGGAGACCAGGTTGGTCAAACATGACCTACCCCTCCTAAACCCATGCTGGCTGGGTCTGATACCCTGGCCACCCTGTGGGATGGCACTCAGTATAAACTGCTCCAGTACCTTACCAAGAAAGGTATGGAACTGGCACACTGGACAAGATCCCACTGTGCAGACTGTGGGAGAAGCATGGATGCACCAACAGGAAGATGCCAGGCCTGATGAGGCAGATCTGGGTAGCTTATTTTGGACAAAAACCCCCACCATGGCAAACTTTGGGAAAGGAAGAAACTGCTTACACACTCACACCCTCCCAAATTGTGGGAATGGTTCTGGATACCCAGGACTCGGGCTGTATAAAAGCGGTGCCTCTAGAAGAACACTTGGGGACCCCCATCACCAAGAAGACCAGAAGAAGAAGGGCCAGCTGAACACTGCAGGAATAACATGTGGTGGTTAATATAATGTCTTTCTCTCTTTCTCCTTCTCCCCCCTCTCTCTTCCTATTTCTACCCCTCTCTCTCTCTCTCTCTCAATCTCTCTCTCTCACTCCTTGCTGTTAAATAAGATCTGTACCACTGACTTTAGCATATGGTCTCATTTGCATTTTAATTCAGACCCTAATACTATTTCAGGAGTGGGATCCTAACATTATTCCAGCAGATCTTAACATTAATTGGTATCAGAGGTGGGATCATAACATTAAATTGGTGTCAGAAGCAGGATCATAACACGGGGTGTTGGTATGACCCCAATTTCATAGGACCTGACACAGTTTCTGCATGCACTGGTCTGTGCCATGGTGCACAGGGAGTGGCCCATCCATACCATACCTCTCTTCCCTGCTTTTAAATTACCAACACCTTGTCTAAAATCTGTGATTACAATAATATAAAACTACCACAAACTGTTGCAATATTTTCTTTATATTTATTTCATGGGTGTATCACTATCCAATCTCATATGCCCTTGCAGGAGCCCTTCACTCTGACCAGCAGCACAGCAGCAACTGGTGGCTTTATTATGCAACATTTCTGAAAAGGAAAATGGGATTGGGTGGTTTATCTTAATGTTCAGGGGTTGGGGATGACTGGGTTAAAGTTTTTTAATCACTGTTCTGTTACCCCTCCCAAGACTGGTTTATACAGCAGAGGACAAGGGGTGTCAGAGGAAAGGGTTATTTGCTCTAAGCTGCATTGCTTGGAAGCAAAGTTTAATATGGATCACATCCAGCTTCACCAGTTCAGTGTCTTGTAAGAATGGAGAAACTCCTGTAAGGCTGGTTTCTTCAAAGCCACAGCATGGTGAATTAGAACACAGATAGTCTCTGAGCAGCAGGGCTACCAGTAGTTTCATTAATATCCAAGAAAATATCGATAAAATCTCCAACTGGATTTACACAACACATGTCCCAAGATGAAAACTTAAGTAACTCTCAACAGTAGCAGCTACATGTTTATGAGCCCTTCTAGTGTTCTGGGGAACATTTTCAAAGCACCTACCAGTGTATCATTTCAAACTGCATCACAAATGTTCACTACCCGAAATGCAAACCCTCCTGGGAAGCAGGTATCATTACATCCAACTACAGCTTGGTTTAGTATCACAAGTGATTTGATGCCTCCAAGCTCACAGATTCAACTGCAAGCACTAGGATAACTTCTAGGGAAGTGAGTGTATTTTGAAAGAAAAAGATTAATAATCCACGGGGGAAGCGCAGACAATAGCTTTTATACATGTCCATAAATCATAAAGCCAGACATAAAAAGGCTTCTCTTGGTCAGTGGCAAAGTAACAAAACCCAAAATAAACCATTATGTTTCTTCCAGAATTAGACTCTTTGCAAGTTTCTGAAAGACTCTTTGGGCATGAACCCAAAAAGGAGGAGAAAGTCAGTGGCAGAGATTTGAAATGTGATGAATGGGCTCACAATCCTTGTCAGAAGTACCAACTGGTTCATCTTCCAATTACTGTTTCCAGAGGCTTTCTGCAGCCTCCACCTTCACTGCTCCATGCTTAGGGTCAGACCCCCAAGGTTTTGGGGCACTGCAGCAAAGCTGGATGACAGCAGCTCAGCACTTGGCATGGCCCAAACAACAGGAACTTATCCTGGGGGTCAAGATATCAACAGTGGATTCGGAATGAACTCTCCAAGTCAGGATATACAAATAATTATAACACAGACTACAGCAGACTGAAGTTATCACTATATGGTATTCTAAAGATCTTCAATTAAATTGATTCATTGTATGCATAGAATTATTAATACTCACCAAAAGTCCTTGAGCAAGAAAGGTCACCATGAATATAATCCTAAAGTTCTGGTTAAATGTTTCCAGCCAAATGACATGGATACCCTCAGCTACTTCCTTTTCTAATACACAAACTTGCTGCCTCTTTTTCCAGTTTGATGGGATTGTTTGCAAATATTCTGTTTATGTAGTGATTTTTTTTTTTAAATCTAGTCACTTCAAGAGAATGAAAGGCTCTTCCCTCTCTTCTTGTCTGTGTGGAAAGACTCTCTCCCCATTTCAGAGACAGCCAATGTAAACTGCTAGTAGGTTTGTCAAATCACACCAATTCACGGCTATTTTAGAAAAACTGAAATAGAAAAATGGAAAATGGAGATAACAGTATTAATTTCCATCCACTTGATACTTATCCTATCTATTTAGACTTCAGAAAAATGCTTTTGTTTCCCTCAATGTTCCAATTGCAATTCAATCTTGGATAACGATTGAAGCCCTGTCACAATATAAATAAAACTTTCAGAAACGCTTAGAATTGAACTACAACTGCTGAAGTACAAAACCACAGAAATAAAATCTTTGGTGCCAGGCAGCTGAAGAATTGAGCCCTCAAAAAAACAGTAGCTGCTTTGAAGAGATGCAATGAAAAGTCCCACGACCCTGTACACTAAAAAATATGGGATATTTCAGTGACTCTGACAGATTCAGAGCTGTGGGCCTCTGTACCAAGAGCCCTGGTTCAGATGTCCATAAAGGAACATGTTTTTCTTGGTGAAAACAACTCACCCTCACCCAGATTAACCTCTTGGCACCCTACAAATACTATTTTTACTTAGAAGTTTTATGCTTGAGGTGAATTTCTGGAGACTCTCAAATTTCGTGCTTCACCAACATCAGAGAAGGCTGCATGCTGAATGCATTGCCTTTGGGCAATATCTTAAAAGCCAACTAACTTCTGATTTTTCCCAAATGATGTTAAATCTTGATAACTGAGAGCTGTTTTCAAACACTTCAAGGTAAGGCACAGACACCTCCAAGTCTCAGAAGACTGTAGCAGGATCAGAAAGTATTTTTCTATAGTATTTTTCCTAAGTATTACTAAAAACTAAATCCATAAAGTGCATGAAGGGCTCATATGATAATGGGTAAGGAATTTTTCTTGTAGCAAAAAGAGTCAGAGAGACAGGAATAACAATGAAATAGAGCACAAAACAAAACAAAACAAAACAAAAAAAAAACCAAAAATAAACTAAAGAAACAAAAAAACAGGGCATTGCAGTGTCACTGGTTCATCCAGGTCGACTTGCAGGAGACTTACTTTCATAACATGAAAATATTATCTCCATAGGAACATTCCTTTTCTCTGATGGGATTAAAATAAAAAAAAACCTTTTTTGGTAAATTAAAAACATTTTTTATTTTATTACAATAAAAAACAAAAACAACTTTATGCAAGGTAGGGCAAAAACAAAGGGAGACTCTTCCCATATGGAAAAAGTCTATTAATATCACCTGGAAGTTTCCATCTCAGTGGAACAAAAAATGTGAGACCTTTGCTGATTAAGAAACACCTAGTACCATGCTTTGTCCGGGACCAGTGGAAACTGATGAAGCGTCCCTTAAGATATTTCACAGACCTCACTAGTTTTTCATGCATTTGCCTCAAATGTCCAAGAAATTTGAAGGATTTACACTCTTGAAAAGTCTCTCTCTCCAACAACCAGGGTTCTTCTAACCTACATTGCCTATTGTAAGTTTGCGCAGATAATTTTGAGCAACTTTGGTTTCTTTATTTTTTACAGAAATTATTAGGAGAGGCCCCAGACCTCCCTGGATGCTGTGAAAGAGATAAACTGGAGGGATAATAGACAGAGGGATGAGCTGTTACAATGTGTGGTATAGGCTGGTGAGTACAGGAATGGAAACACAAGACAAGGTGCCTTTCTGTGTGCTCACATAAAATATCCAAAAATTATGGACCAAAAAAAATTTATAGACAAAAGATGTCTCCAGATCTTCACAACAACCAAGGAACACTATCAGAAACCTCTGTGTTATTATGGAAGTAGCCCTTAAAAAAAGCAGACTCGGAATAATTAATAAATACTTGCACAGATGAGCTGTCAAACTGACACAGCACATGGGGGATATTCTGGATTTGTGTCTTAGGTGTTTCTTTGTTTTCTTTTTCCTGATAGGAAAGAGGATAATGAGAGACAGCACTGGAACTTGCAACAGTGAGGTCTGATTTGCTGTTAGATTTCAAAGGCCATTCACTGATTCCTGAACAGCAAGTATAGGCATCCAAAGGACAGGGTACTCAGTCCAGAGGAGATAAGAAAGGTAAAGCTTTTAACAGGCTGAAGGAGTTCATGCACTGATACACTCAAGGACCAGAAAAAAGAAAGGGAAAAAAAAAAAATAAAGTATGAATGAGTTACTGTAGCCCAGAACTCTGCAGAAATGTATGCACAGATAATTTATGTAACGTATGTGTTTCACACTCCTACTGTTCTGCAGCACTCTGTAAAACCTGCTGTTATTACATGCTATACTGGCATGTCTATTACTTTCCAACAAGAAAATCATTACTTTGGCCTGCCTCCTGGTCTTGCTGAGTTTTGTATAGCTCACCTGGCCATTTCAAAAACACAAGCTGAAAAATTGTCTATAAATCAGATACTTGACAGAAAAAAAAAGTATTCTGCACTACTTAGCACAGCCAGGGCTGTACTGCATCAAATTCTACTGCCTGCTTTTTAACAATGCCATCACTTAGAAAAAATGGCACTAATATAATGGTTCAATATTCAATGCAATGAAGTGGGCTCAACAGCATTCCACCAGTCACAAAAAAGACATTACCGTCTGTCGTTTGTGAATAAACTTCCCTTTGTGGTGATTTAATCAACCTTCATTTTTAACCTGCATACATAAAACATTCAATTCTAGAAGCTTTAATTACTTTAAAAGACACCTGAATAATTTAATCTCAAAACACAGCTTTTTCCATACCAAGAACCTCAAGAAAGTCCTTAAGGGCAAAAGCCTCCCAGTAATCCGTCAGCTAAAGCCAAGAGGCTGTGTAGAACCAGTTAACTCATTTTCAGCGACTAAACGTTGCTTCTACAAACACTTTGAAATACAGACCTTGTCTGCCTACCATGTGCAGCGTCTCAAGAGTAAGTCCCAACATACCAGCTGCAAAACGAGACTTGCTGGGGGGAAAACACCTCCCTGAGGTACAGAACAAGTCATCCACCAAACAGGTGGGGTCACTCCACTAGAGCTGGCTGGACATTGCTGCATGTGCACAGCCCAGCATGGAGCTGCTAAAGCCACCAAACAAGTGTTCGTGTGGTTTTGTGCCTGCTTCAACCCAACCACCACACTGCACATCCACAGGGAAGACACACATCAAGTTGCTTTCACTGCAATAGTCCATGTGGTAAAAAAAGAAAGGAAAAAAAAATAAGTCCTTTTCCTCAAAATCTTTATGGCAAGTGAGATGCTGTGTAACTCAAATTCTTGCTCTCTCAAGGAGAAAAAAGAAAGAAAGAAAAAAAAAAAGAAAAACATTTGCATAGTACTTACAGCCATATCAAGGTCCCAGCATGAGAGTTAATGCCAGGTCACGGATGAATGCTGACCACAACCAGCCAAAGTGCAGCCTTTGAAATCCTTTCCAAAGTCACTGCTGCAGCTTTCAGACCCCAGAGTAAATATATATTAAATTTTATCAAGTGCTGCATGGAAATCAGTAGAATTCCATACTTCAGTCTGCAGCTCTTCAGGAAAAGTTCTCTTCAGCTCAGATACAAGATAACCTACTGTTCCTTTCCTATTACAACAAAGATTTACAGTAGCACATAAAAAGGAAAGGAGGAACTTTCTATCACTGTCAAGCAGCAGAAAGGGGGGAAAAAAAAGAGAGATGATTGTAATAAAGGTTTGTTTTCTTTATCTCGTAGGAGTTCATTTGTATCAACTATCAACAAAAGTAAAACTACCAGCAACTCACTGACTCACCAAGGCATCCCCATCATTCCATCTCCTGTAGACTGCAACCCCTTACATTTCCCTGGGATACTACCTTTTTCCAAGGGCCAAAAATTTTTGCATCTTTCTGGAAACCATTTTTCATTTAAAGACATCAAAAGGTGCAGAGTTCAAAACTTACCTCAGCATTTCTATTCCAAGGGTTAAATTGCCTGCCTTGAAAAATATGCTTCTTATTTCACTTTCCTTTTTCCTTTTCATTTTATGTACCTATTGTTTCCTGTTATGATTTGTGCAAGATCAGGGACTCAATTGCAACACAGCAGCATCTGGAAGGGATTTCTTACACTGTGTCTGTTTTCTCCCTTAACTGGTCACAGCCAAAGATCTCTTTCTCATCCATCCCATCCCTCCCCTCCTATTTATGTACCTTGTTTCCACCAAGCTCGTCCCAGCCACATTTTAGATGGTGGATGTGCTGAAGTTCTGCTTTTAATGGAAATCCACTACAGTAAAATAGATAACGCCATTCCCCTCATTAGGGGAAGAGTTTCCATGCAAATGTGACTATGGCTCATTACTCCATACTCTACTTGAGCACACCAAGCACAACACAGGCAAAAAAAGCCTGTTTTTCTCAGGTCTTTTGCCATTTGCTGACAATTTTGGTGTGCTGCTCCTCTCCTCCCTATTACCAGTGCAAGTTCAAGCTCCTAGAAATGATGGAAAGACTCACAGTGGTACAAAAGCAACACTCACTGCTGGGTCCTCAGCATCCACAGATCACTGCAAAATAGGTGAGTGATGAAGAGTCCATCCTGCCCAGCTGAGCCATGGGATTGTGCTGGCAGCAAGAACAGAGGAGGAATTTACAGCCCAAATCTGCTGGGGTTAGATAAACAGGTAATACTAATTCTACCCAAAATCACAGAATTATGCAGATAAAATGCTGCCTTTAGCACTATGAACCACTTCAGAGATAATCATTGAAAGCTCTACTGGATCATACCCAACATTCCTAAGTATGCTCTTTATTTACCATTTTCCTGGAATAATGGATGGAGAATGGATAGTACAAGAAAATCAGATTAAACTGATTTTCTAATACAGTCTTTTTTTTTTTCCAAGACTACAGAAATTTTCTAATGTGATACTCCATTCACAGACACAATCTGTATTGAAATAAATAGAAAATCTCCCACCTGGAATTTCCAGGTTACATAGATGGTCTTGAGGGTGAGTAATAACCAAATGCCACAACCCCTCAGCAGGAGCAGCACAAGTGTTATCCCAGACACCTGTGGGGCTGCTCCACTGGCACAGCCAACACAGACACGTGGAAGTGCAACACTTTGGTAGCAGCAACTGCACCCTAAATGACAACCACTGTGACCAGTATATTTCATATCATCTCAGGTTCCTGCCTGAGGGGCAGAAATCCTGACCCTCAGACAACTACCAAAAACAGCAATCTTCCTGCAACTCCTCTGGATTGTGAGGATACTCCTAAATCTTAGTGTTTTTCTCACAGATGCCAGTGAGCCAGACTCGTGCTGACACAAATCACTGTCTTACTAACAGACCACCACACGGGAGCCCCCTCCCCATGGCACTGCTCAGTAACATTTCAAAAAGGCATTCAGCTTTCCCTAAGCGTGCACTGGAGGTCCATCACAGGCAACTCTGACATTTCAAATTCCCAAAACCACAGCACACCTCAAACACTGATGTTATTTCTGAAATTGCAGCCTTCAAGGACCTACCTAAAACACACAGAAATTTTGCAACCACCCAAGAAGAGAACAAGGGCTTTTAACTTCCAATTTTGTAATCTCCAATCTCTTTCAATTTAGTGGAACTCTTTCAGATACATCCACCTATGTAGAGCTCGGAAAAAAATCTCAGTTACAGGAGATCATGTGATCTATAAATCTCCTCTATAAACCTTACACTCCTTTTGTTTCCTGCTGTCTATTTCAGATTCTGAGTGGTCCTCATAAGCATCTGTGTGAAACTGAGACCTCTCCACCACCTGCAACTCGTTCATTCATGTCAGTATATTTCTGTCTTGACTGGGGAGGCAATGAACACTGGTATGTTTGAAAAATAGCAAACAAATACCTACAAACATGTAAGAAACTGACCCAGTGCTGCAATGAAAAAAACGAAGTCATGCAATGTAGTTGTATCAGGCCTAAGCCAAGTGAAAAAAACAAATCAAAATCATACAGCTGCTTTTAAATATACGCATGTATTGATCACCCTCGGTGTTTGTTAAATCTGTGTAGCAAAGAGAGAGTAGAACTGTTAAGGACCTGATTTGCACACCTTCTGTATTTCTGGGGCTTACATGGACCAGCTCCAGTCTGATCCCAAGCACCCACCACCCACTGAGAGCTGGTGCACCCCACGGGTGCTCCTGGAGCACATCAGCTGCTTTAATTTCATCCTAAGGGAATCCAGCTCAGTCTGAAACTGCTCTGGGGTGCAAGACAAAATTCATCGGGGTCAGTCAGGATTTGTCCACTGGGAAGTTTTTGATCCAAACTAAAATGCTACCATGGGCTTCCCCAACTGCAACACACTGCAGGGCAGGGGACTCTTCTTGAACTGCACGGACTCAGGTCACCCAACTTTTGGAGCAATGACGTGTTTATTTAGAATTGTTATTAGACCACTGATTTAAACAGCTCTTCCTTCAGACTCCAAACTGCAGCACACCATCACTCATAATTAGGTGGACTTATGCTCAAGTCCCTGTTCTGAAAGACTCCCCCAATATATCTCAAATGCTTTGATTTAACCAGGCTCTGAAGCCTGAGGATGGAAAAGGGGGAAAGGAGGTCAGCAGTCTCTGCACCGCCAGGAGCAGAGAGAGCAAACACGGGGCATGACTGATCAGTCGTGCTGGCAGTGTTTGATTTACCTTCCTGCACTTGCCCAGCACTTCAAGCAACTTAAACGGTTTTCCCATTGGCATTTGGAATTCTCTCCATATTCTCAAAAACAGAACTTCAATATTGGCCCGGTTTGTTTTTTGGAAAGCTACAAAATGCTTTTCTTTCCTCCCCAAAGGAACTGAAAATTGCAAATATTGCCCCAGGCAGTGTAAAATATGCCCCCAAAAGCTTTTACAGAATCATTTTTTTCCTTAAATTATCACATTGTTTGATACTCCCTAATTGATTTTCTTAGGCAATATCCTCCAAACGCTGGAGGGGTTTTATCTTATCTATTTTATCTTAGAATCGGTCAAAACTATTTACAGATTCTCTACATAAATAACACATAATAAGTTATGTGGCTGTTGCCAGCAGTGTTAAGAAAGATTAAAAAAGGTCTTTTAGCTTCAGCCTCAGATCTGTAGGTCACCCAATGTCCTTCCTAATGGATAAATACAGTAATTTATCATCATCAGTCACCATCAGCATTGTTCTTTTTACTGTCATATATTCATGAACATCATTCGATGCAGCTGAGTGAAGCGGAAAAGAAGTGCATGATTAAAGTGGAAAGGGACAGAGTTTGAGACATCCAAGATTTTGTGACTAATGCATCGACTTGAAATATGACACAGGTCCTGTAAAACTCCCAGTGTCAACAAGTTACAGGTACCTGCTGGCAGGACACAGGCAAGCAGCAGGTGAGACTACCTGTGTCTTGAGATGCAATGTTAAAGAAAGTAAAATATGTGAAATGCAAATTTGTACACATACAAGTCCTTCCATAGGTCAGACAAATTTCAAAACTGTATTAGTTAAAAAAAAAAAAACAAATACAACAACACAACAAAACACAAAAACAACTATGATACTTCTCTAGGGATCACTTATTGCATTATTTACTACCACCATGGGAAGAGAGTCTGTGGTCATATTTGTGTGTCACTAACACATGCATATGATCTCCAAATGCCTCCAAGTTATTAAAAAGTGCTTAAATGATGGCTTTCAAATTTGAGAATAACATCAAACAGCATCTCTGTTTGCTTAAAGAGTTCCTCCCTCTTGTTAATTATCAAAATAGCTTGCCTGAAGCAATACTTTCAATTGGAAGATACTAGAAAAACACAGGGACAGGGTTTTTAAAAATAGCTAATACAATATGTATGTTCAAATATCTGAGGCTACTATGTAACCTGCAGCGTGCCTGCAATTCTTCCTAACACAGAAGAGCCAAAAAGATTGCCCTGTTTCACAGTTTTTGATTTACTGCATTAAGTAATCCTTTTAATCCACCTGCAAGCGGAGGGCTCTACATGCTGGAAGTCAGGTGCTGCATGATGCTGCCCAGGCTCCCACACGCTGTTTCACAAGCAAGGCACGCTGCAAAAAGGGATCAGAACCATGAGGGAGAGAGCATCAGCATCATCACCCTGCCCAGCAGAGACCTCTTTGTGGTTGTGCCCCAGGGCAGAGGCTGGATAAAGGACTGGAAGGGTCTTGGTGAAGTTTTGTGCATTAGGAAAGTGACACTCGTTGGACACTCATCCCTTCTAAACTTGAGAGGTACAGAGAAATACCCTCGTGTGCTCTGCAGACACTGAAAAACGACTGCGGCTCAAGCTCCCCGAGAGAGTGCATGAGCTCAGAGCAGGTACCAGATGTCACAGACAGTGGTGCTCATTCTCCTGATGAACATCAGGAGCATCTCACCAAAAATGAGATCCTGCTCGCCCCTGCCCCACAGAGCTCAGAGCAGAAGACAAGAACTGCAGTGAAGGTGGAAGACAAGCTTCAGGCTTTTTGTGCCAATCACCACAATCGGGTACATGGCTGAACTACATCGAAACAGTCACCAGGCAAAGAGAAAATGAATAAAGGCTACATGTACTACTTGAAAGATGACACATCCTGTGCCTTCCTCTAGAATCTGAATCCTGAACAATGTTATAAACCACCACAGGTAATACATTTTCCTATAAGCTTCTTGTGAAGCTGGTCACACAGTCAACAGATACTGCAAGCCTGTAATCCCCCTTGATGGATTCAGCACAGATATAGTGTGGCTTCTATAGAGTGTAAGAAAAAGCATTTTAAAGTTTAAGTTAAGATTCAAATGATAGCTCTTTATGAAATATTCTGGGCATAATAATATAACCTTATTTCAGCACTACTATTGGCTTTTCTTACCTACTGTTTGTGACACTGTGTTGAACCTTGTTGAAACCAGTAAGTTGAGTAGAGCGCCACAACAAAGCAAGATAAAAGTTCTGCTAGGCTGGCAAGCAGGAAAAATGAAAAGTCACTTTGGATTATGTACTAGAACTGAATTTCTTATTCCAGCCTGAAGCCAGCTCTGAACACAAACAGGAGTGGGGGACATGGACTTGACCACCTGACTAAATCTTTCAAGTACTGGAACTGTTGTCTGTATGTGATTAAGAGTTCAAGTTTCTGCCTGACCCATCAAGCTCAAACTGACCTGAGTGGGGCAAGGCAGAGCCCTTTCACCTTGACAAAGCCTCATTAAGGTGAATATTGCTCTGGACAGACACAGCTATCCATCAGTGGTTTTCCCACTACAAGATCAGAGTCTGGTTTTGGGAAAAAGAAGCAAAGCAGTGAAGAAAGACATAAAAATTGAAGTTATTTTGGCTTTAGTCACTGAAAAAATAAAACGCAGATAATTGTCTTTTGTTCAGATGTACTTTTAGAATGTGCCACTTGTCTAGTGACCACAGAAACTGGTCCTGAGACAGAAAAAGTCAACTCCTGAAATTGAGACAGTCAAGCAAACAGTAGCCAGTTGTCCTTGGTTTTTTACATGTAATTTAAATGCTTACCAAAAATGTCCCGGTTTAGTACAACACAATGTCTGATTTGACCTTGTCTGTTTTAAGACGAATAATATAGTAGATTCTAAAATTATATACAGTAAAAAACCTAAACAAAAAAAACAAAACCCACCTTTTTTTCTGCTTTAAAATCAATTTTAAAAATACATCAGGATGAGAGAGTAAAAGAGGCTTGGGAGAAAATGATTATAAAATTCAAAAGTCTGTCTTCTGCACACACAAAGAACAGCGAGTAGCACCAGGTGGTGTAGATCATCTGGTTTCTTGTAAACAGACTGAAGCCTTTTCATACCTCACAAAGGTAATACCTAGAGGAATTATCTTAGTTTTTCATCTGCAAAGACAGCAACATTCATCAACCAGCAAGTCATTCAGGTACATTATATTTTTCAAATATGTTGTGTCCGCTGACTACCAAATGGTTGTGCCTTCTAAAAAAGATCACTAAACATCATTGTCCAAGACCTCGGGACAGTTCTTAAGAGCTACAAGATGAAAAACACTCATTTTTGTCCTCTAGGGAGAACTGAAGGAGCCACATTAACTCCTGACACAGCGCTCAAGTGACAGAAGTCTGAGCACTTGGATAGAGCATTCCAGAAATACAGGCAATTTACAGCTGTTTTCCTTTCTGCAGATATATCACCTGAATGTAAAACTGTAATTTTTGCAATAAATATGACTCATCATTTAGGAGCGAGGTGAGAATAAATCTGGCTAATTTATCAAACCGAATGCCAAAACATCATTAGCACTGTTAATGGAAGTTGTTATTGGATGCCTTGTCCCAGGGGAGCCTTGGTTTAAAAGTACGATCAGAGGAAGTGTTGGATGTGAAGTCGTATCCAATTATTTATAAGCTGATGGCTGTGGATGCTTCAGTCAATCAATCCAAGCTTTTATTTAAAGTGGAGAATCCCAGCATTAGCCTGCTGTAATTTGAAATCCCATCTTGGGTCACAAGCCCATAAATTTACCAGAAATGCTTCACCTTTGGTATGACTGCTCTCAGAGAAATCTGTAAAACCAGACTTTGGAATCAGGAAAGAGATTTAGGAGATCTTAGTACAATTCCTTAATCTTTCTAGGACTTTCTACTTCTCTACCAGAAAAGATTTGCCGGCCCTGCTGCTTCAGGAAACCCTTCTCAGAGCAGACACCTCCTTGTAATAAATAGGTCAATAAACTCCAGGTGTCAAATGCAGAGACACTACAGGTTCACACAAGCTCACCAGCAACATGCAATGTGAAACATGAGTACACAGACAGAGATGAATTTATTGAAGGCCTTAAGAGGGATGCATTTTCCATATGAGCAAGCCCATGAGTGTACTGTGGGGTGTGGAAAAGCAGAGTGAACATATGAACCCCTTTACTTCTTCCCCCCATGACCACCACAGCACCAACTTTGCAACTGCAACCACGAAAAGCCAACAAAAAGCTTTGAAATTATAATATTCTTCTGTTAGGATCACAGCCACATCACACTGCTGCACTAAGAATGGTTTCCAGCACAAACTTGAAGACAGACACAGCCTCTGGTCCAGCCCTGGCCAGGGCTGAGCGTGTCCCATGGACCTTGGCTGCTGCAGAGGTGCAAGAATGGACAATCCTGGCCTCATTCTGCACGGAGCTCACTGCAGGATTCAGGCCTCCATCCTTATGATGGGCATTCAAACCCAGAGAAAGAATTGCTATCCACTAAAAGCAACATTTTGCATGCCATGCTGTACATACTGCATGATGCCCTGGCACCTAAGACAGCAGGCAACTAAAGCTGATTCAATATCAACTTTAATCAAGATAAGCAAACTTGGTCTGAAAAACCCAATCCAAACATACAGGACTTCCCACCCACACTTCATTCTGCCAGGCCCACGGACAAACCAGTGGCTGCCACATCCACCACTGAGAGAGGCTGAGAACTCTATAGCACTCAGGCAATTGTATTTCTATATTTAAGATTAAACTCTTAATATTTAGTGTGCTTTAAATTGATATCTTACTGCTGTTCCTCATTACAACCTAAAAAAGCAGTCAAACTGGTAATTTTTTTCATACAATATTAATCCTGCTTTGAAAAGACTTCCACCTCCAACAACAATTCCCAATTCAACACCTCTGAATTGAATATAAAGGAATAGAGATTGGTTAAATTCAAGTACTTTTTATTACATCTAATAGCAGTATCCCTCTAAAGCAAAACAATGTCCTTGAAATTTATGAGCTCCATGAACCTCTGAGCCTATTTAAAATGATCTTCACTTTTCCATAAATTCTACTATTTGCATGGAATTTAAGCATTGGTAGAAGTTACCCATCTATTTCAGATCATGTAACTTACGCAATTAATTTATTCCAGAAGGATCAAATGTATTATTTTACCAGCATTACATGAAAATGTGCCATAGTGCATACATTTTTGAGCAGAGGGCATAGCATAAATTTATTTAAATGAATGGGTTCACTGACACTGGACAGACTCCTCAGAGCTGAACGTGCAGCCTGGGTGTGCTTGCAGGACTGGGTACTCAGACTCGGGCTTGCTAAAGCACATCTGAGCCCAGCAGCTTCCACTGCTGGCGTTTTTCGCCCAATGCGAGTGTACCGAAGGAAAACTAAGCTCCGTGGATGGATGTGGCAGAGAAGGAAAACGTGAAATGCAGCTTCCCCACGTCCTGCGAGCCCGTTCAGCCGAGCCGGAGTTCCGAACCAAAAGCGGCGCGCACGGACAATGGGATGTGCAAAAATCCCGTCCGCTGGAGTTCGCACATTTTAAGGCGCTCGGGGGAGAGGGAGAGCTGAGCGCTGCCCGGGGGCCTCTCCCGCCGGGTGCCGAGGGCAGGTGCGAGGCTCCGGCTCCGGCTCGACCCCCGCCCCGCCCCGGCTGCCGGAGGGTCCCCCGGGGACAGCCCCATCCCTCCCGATGCCTTAGCTCCTGTCGCCCGGGAGCATCAGGCGCAGCGATCTGGTGATGAAAACTTCGATTTTGTGAGGATGACATCCAAGTTCGGCGGATCCCCGGTACCATCTCTCATATGCGGACGCCGCCCGAGACGCGAAGCGAGCCGGTGCCGAGAGACATCGCTACCGAGAGGCATCAGCACCCCGCCAGCCTCAGCCTCAGCCCCGCCAGCCCACGGGGCGGCACCGTCGGGCCAAGGGACGTGCCTGCCGCCCGGCCGCTGCCAAAATCCCCCGGGGAAACCTCCCCGGCCTCCGGGGCCGCTCCCTGCCCGCCCCGAGCGGAGCGGGCGGCGATGAGGAGCGCCCCGCACCGCCGGCAAGCCCCGGCCGCTCCCGCGGCGCCACCGCTGCTCCCCGCGGCCAGGGCAGCATCCCCCCGCCCGTGCGGCTCCCCCGGCGCAACTCGCGGGGAAGCGGAGCGCAAACTACTGCGGGACCCGCTGCCGCCGGGGCCGGGGTGACCAAAATCCCACCCCCCA
>VZSE01009345.1:5227340-5266511 GCA_013398275.1 Promerops cafer | reverse complement strand
CCCCGCGACCGCCCGCGGGGACCGGCCCCCGCCGCTGCTGCCCCGCCGCCGGCGGCAGAAACCACGAGAGGGGCTAAAGGGAAGGAAAGGGTGAAGGGAGCCCAGCTACGCTGTTCGCTTGATGTAACGCTTTGGTGGCAGACAGCTCCGGACTCGCCGGGCAGGGCAGGAGCTGTCCCGCCGCTGTCCAGCCCCGCCGCTGTCCAGCCCCGCCACGGCGTTTCAGCAGCGACCGGCCAAAGGCGCATCTCCCCGGCTCTAGCGGAACGAATGTTGCCAGCCCCGGCCTGGGAAGCTCGGCATGGGGCATCACAACCCTGGTTTGCACCAAGACAGTAATCTTGGGAAGTCCGAGGCTGTGAAAGGGGTTCCAAGGACCATTTTAGCCGAACTCAGCACAGAAGGCCCTGATATGGAACTAGGAAAAAGGAGAACATTAGGGAAGAAGACCACAGGGATCCAGTTTACCCTGTGCCCCAAAGTCATATCATCAGACAGTTTCAAGAGTAGTTCTATGTAAGGATGAATGAAGGAGACCATCTCCAATTTGATTCTAACCATCAAGAAGTAAATGGTTGAACTGTGAAGACAGATGCTGACTCAAGGCATAGAGAACACAAGCCTTTGTAAGGGAAGAGAACCTGAAACCCAAGCAGGTGGAACACCTAGGCTTGGGCTGGGCTGTTTGTTAATTCAGGTTGGTTTCATGCCCCAGCACTCAGGAGGATGGAGAACACAGGACTGTCTCCAGGCAGGAGATGGAGTGCTGGGATGGCAGGAGAGAGAGCCCCAGCTCTCTTAGTCAGCCTGGGTCTCAGGAGGCTACAAGGTAGAAGGAAAGCTGTCAGCACATAGTGAGAGGAGCTTTTGATCATTTTTAATATATTTTGAATCAAACCTCACAAGAAAGGTCAATTCTGACTGGATGGTGAGCATAATTAATAGCAGTGACGGAGATCTAAGACTTCAGCCTGTGTTGGGAACTGTTTAAAAAGGGACAGGAAGATGCCATGGGACTGAGGAACTACACATCACGCAGCTACAGAATAGAGAGAACTGAGTGTTTCCACCTTCCACTATCACCCATCGCTGTGTTGACTCCTCCACCGGTCAAAAGGCACAAAAAAACCCAAGCAAATGAACTTTGCAAGCACCTAGACGAAAATTAGATGATGACTAATAGCCACCATTAATTTGTCAAGAGTTTATCATGTCAAACAAACATAATTTATTTCTTTAACAGGCTAACAAGCCTGTCAGTGAGAGAGCAGTAAAAGTCATCTAGATTGACTCATAAGGGCTTCCAGCACTGTCTTCCAGGACAGTTTCATCTGGTAGAGAAAAATATCATCTAAGTAAAACTAAAACAAGTATCCACAATACTGTTTCTCCAACATAATTTCCATTTGCTCTGGCAGGGCAGCTGTTGAATACAGGAGCCAAGGTCAGGGAATGCACAGCAGCACAGACATGTAGCAAGGAGAATCAGAAGTGTGGCGAGCATGTGCTCTGGAGGAAAACAGAAAATAATCTGGATTAGTTAGTTTTAGGGAAAGAAAACTGGGAGCTGATATGGAAACTATGTTCAAATGCTTAAAGGGTGCTACCAAAGAATGAACATAATCTCTTGATTGTTGTCTAAATGTCTGTCTGGAGCAATATAATTGGTGATGTCTAGAGTAGGAGAACTGTCTAAATTAACTGACTCAATCTCTTTTTGTTGCTGACTTTATGATCCCTCTCCAGCAAAACACTGAGGGCCACCACACAGTCCCCTGCATGAGACCCAACCACAAGATTGTTCTCGCCTGCACAGCTGCTTTCTCTGAGATCAGGAATCAGCAGTTCCTGTGCTTCTCTTCACGCCATCTCTTCCCTTACCTCTCCCTTTTACATATCTATTTTCTCTCTTATAATTCATTGTTTCCCATCCCTGCTGCTGTCAGCCCTGTCCCTTTACTTCCTTGCCCTCTGCTGCTGCCTCTTTTTGTTTAACATTTGCACTATGCCAAGAAAAAGCAAAAAGGGCAGCAAAGGTGGCATCTTGTGCACTCCCATACCTATGGCTCTGCTTTACTTCCCCAGAGCAGCCTTCACTGCCAACCCTGCCTTTGTTTTGGCTGCATTCTGTTGGACTTGGAGTCTTGTTTGCACTGAGCAATGCATAACACAGGGAGACTCAGATTTTGTCTGTGGCCTCTAGGTGCTACAGTAATACAAATAATAAGTCTTAGAAGCAGACGTGTTCTGATTCATGCCGTTTCTGGCACAGGTCTATTGCAACTCAACTAATTATTGGGCCCTCATCAAAGCTGAAGAATTCTAATGATTTAGGGTTTGAATAGGCGTGTTTCAATCAAGATTACTTTCAGCTTGTTTTCAATAAGACCCATTGTGATGGAGTTCCACTGTTAATCAAGAAGGAAAAAGACATTAGCAGTCATTTAGCTGAAGCTTGGTTATTCATTAACAATATATTCACTGTGAGGTTTTATCACTCTAATGGACTGAGATATGCAGCGTAAGTTTCACAAAGGTTGTGCATGCTGGATTGGGTTTTCATAAATCAATTAGAATTATGGGAAATAAGTATTTTTGGGGTTGGACTTTGAGAATTGGCTGTATACACAATGATTCTTATCTAAGAATTCCTAAAATCAAAGCTAAGACTCTTAGTTACAGCAGTCAATCTCATCTTTTATCATTATTTTTGAATGTTGGTTCATTGGTGTATAGTATTGATGCTTTGGTGATATTTAATTAACTCACCAATTTTCACTAATGCCCACACCAACTTTTATTTAGGTCTTTTTTAGCAAATTATTGTTTAAAAGTCACTTGTCTGGGCTGTTTAAAGGAACAGACATTTTACAGCCATTAATAGGATGTATCTTTGAAACTGGAGCCTGGTACTAAAACTGCTGCCACATGGGTGAAGCAGTTAAGTTGTATGGCATTTCTGGTGGTTCCTTGTGCCATTTTCACCCAAACACCTCATGGTATCCCCAGGGAAAGCACCTAAGACTTGTGTGAAATAGCTGCAGAAAGCATTAGAATTATGGTCTGAATCAGTTCTTTTACAGTTGCCTTACATTAATCCACCTTTCAATGGCAATCTTATGTTACAGACTCCTTGTAACTTCCTCCATTTCACACAAGAGATTTGGGTGCATGAGTCAAAACACAATGTGATTATTTTATCTTCCACAGGAGCAGAATATCAGCTCCAGCAGCGTTACCCGATCGTTACAGCTCGCGTCGCACCGTGACTCCATCACACTTATGCTGTGTTGACACAGCAGACTGATGTGCAGTAGAAATTTTGGACAGGCAGCCAGAAAGCCAGGAAACTGGCTTGAAAAGTAAAGGGGCCAGGCATACGTGCAAAAAGAATGCAGCACCAGATGCCACATGTAAGGGGAATTCTCCCTTTTCTTCCTGAAGAAACCCTGGTGGTTTATCACTCTCCTGGCCTGTCACCCCTTCAGGGTGATGTTGGGAGCATGCCCAGGTGCCAAGGCTGCCTGTGTGCCACGTGTTAGTCACTCCAGAGCCCTGGGACGTGGGCTGGGAGCTGCAGGGTCCGAGCTACAGTACACACAGAAAGCCTGGCTATGATAAAGTCCTGCTGATGAAGTGTTTTCACTGCCTTGTGTCTCGCAGATGCTGCTCTGTATGAGCCACCAGGAAGAGGCACAGCACTGCTGGCACAGTGCAGGTCCTGGCCCTGCCTTTGGCACAGAGCTTCACGTTCTGCTGCTGCTCCAGTGGTGGAGTTTCAAAGAACAAACCTGCATCAGTTTTGTTTTCTGTATATTTTATATGGCCCTCTTTACTGTGTAATTGCAGTGAAGGTGTAAATACTACCTATTTATAAGCATTCCTGTAAAAATAAGAAGCCACTTACAACCTTTACATCCAGTTGAGCCATTCCTACAAAGAGTGTCTGGGTTTCTTTGTGATCAAGTCAATTGGTCACAGCACCAAGTCTGACAGAGTTCAGGAAGAGTTCAGACAATGCCCTAGGGCACACGGTGTGACTCTTGGGGATGGTCCCGTGAAGGGCCAGGAGATGGATTTGATGATCTTTGTGGGTCCTTCCCCCCTCAGCTCATTCTGTGATTGTGTAGTTGAGATCAAAAGACTGCCAACCACACCTAGCCAAGAACTTCAGCACTCAGGTTCTTAAAACTGAGGGAAAAAGAGTCTCATCATATCACCCACAGCCTCTGTGTAGTCCAGCTGATGACTTTATGAAAGCTGCAAGGTCATGGCTTGAGAGCTTGTTGATAGCTTTTTCAAATCAAACCTTATGAATAAACTCTGATTATGGATTTCTGATTCATTTTAAAGCTCTGGCAACTAGGCTAAAAAAAAAAAAAAAACCCTTGAAATTATAAAGGTGAATTTAAAAATCAAACTAATGTCACCAAAACCCAAGAACAGTTAAGATGATTGTTCCTCACTTGTGTTTTAAGTGGATTTGTGGGCTTGCAAAAACTAAAGATAGTTCTCCAGAAGAAAACCACTCTGAGTCACATAAAGCTGAAAAACAGACAGATTGTGGTTTTGTACAGAATGCTTTTTAAATTATGGCTTTAAATAACTGAATATTTGAACTTTACTTCTTAAGAAATTCTTTGATAGAGGGAAAATTTCAGGCACCTTCTGCATTTAGAAACACATTACATTCTAACACCTGCTTCAGTGAAAAGCTATTTTCTTTGTGAATAAATTGTACTCGTGTTTTTCTCTCCTTGTCTTGTTTTAGATAAAACAATCAATGCAAACACTGAGTTAATACAAATAAATGCAAATATATTCCAGCAGGAAAGTTACAAGACTTATTAAAATACACATGCAAATATTTCAGTGAAAGTACAGAGAACAAGACCAAGTACAGACAAAAATAACTCATCACCCAACAAACAGCATATTCTAATAATAGTTCAAAGTTCAAAGGGCAGGCTTGACCTACTCCCAAAGTGTCTATGCAGCAACTCTCTCCAAATGTATTATTGGAATTTAAATCCTAATGGCAGCTTCCAGCAAAAGATCCAGACCTCACAAGCAGTTCACCAACATGGAACAGCTATAATATAAATAGAAATATAATATAAAACTACTCGTGCTTATCACTAACACTATTTTTACTCAAGAAAGCAGCTATACAAATTATGGAATAGGCTGGGAAGAGGCCTTAGACTTTGAAACATGCATTTCCATGACCTCTGACCATTGCACGCTATCGTTAATCTGGCAAAAGTTACTCTAAGAGCTCCTCACCCACAAAAATCTGTTACAGCAGAGTTTGCAGGTAAAAGCTTTCAGCTTACTTTGTAACTCTTAAGAAGACACAGCTGAAACTGAGGGAGAAAACAGTACAATTTGTACTGAGAATCAGCCTATACAGGAAAAAAAAATTAAGGTCCACACCTTTAAAATGCTCCTAATGAATATTTGTAGTAAAATATATTAATCCAGAAATACAGTGTAATCATATATTTGCAAATCTGTCAACATTTCACAGATTAAATAAATCTGGTCAACAAATGACTGGTCTGGGAACCCAGACTTCTCCTATTAACCTATTAACATAGTATAAAGCAGAAATATGTCTAGAAAAAGCAAAAAGATTACTAGAGTAGCCTCATGGTTAAAACACAAATGAGAAGCTGATTTTTTTTTTTCTCCTTGATGGTTGCCACACAGCTGTTCCTCAAAGAACTTCATCCTGCATGGATATTGAGTATGGCAGCAGCAAATGGTTCCTTGAGGATCCCCTGTCAGTGGTGAATAACTGATAAAGAATTGAGATTAATATGCAGACCCAGGTTGTGACCTAAATCACAGTTCACAAAAACGCACTTGGCCCATTCAGGAATCCAACATCTCCTTGCTGCTCCTGGAAGACCTGTCAGATTCACAAATATTTAACCATGAGGGATGCAGGAAGTCAGTGGGATACTAAACAGGGCCTCAACAGATTAGGCACTTACTACTAAAATTTACCCAGATTGAATGCTTAAATTAATTTCAGCCAGAAAGAAAACATTCCAATACCAATAGTAATTATTCTCTTCTCCTATTCTAAAATCTTATAAAAATCTGTATAATTCCCCTGACTCTTGATCAAAATTCATTTTTGTAGGATGATTTTCTTCTGAAGTATTTTCCATCCAGCTCCAATTCACTCTACAAATAAACCAACAAGCTTCATGAAGCTGACAGTGATTAAACACCAAATTTCTATTGAGAATTGTTTTCCTTTGAAACAGAGATATGACTACATGTACTTACATTATGCTGAAAATTACAAAAATCTTCTAACACTGCACAGTTTGGGTTTAAAAATGACAACTCCACTGGCCACCATAATTCTAGGATGCCTTAAAACATGGAGGGGAAACAGTGGAGCACAGCAGCCCCTGTTCTCTGTTCAACACCCTTAATTCTGATTAGCAGTCACTGGATAGAGCAGATCCTAGCATCCCAAAAGACTTATGACTACATCAAAGGGAAGGAGAAGAGCTTTTGTGTAAAACTGTACTACTGAGCTTTTTTCCATGCTGTTATTGCAATATGAAATGGAGATGTCACAGAACTTTGTGCTAAGAGCCTGTTCATCCACTGCAGATGTTACATAATGAAAGGCATCAAACAGTTGCACAATAATACACGCATCCATTATCCAAGATTTGTGTAATACCTTTTCTTTCCCAAAGGATCTGAAAATGTTTTACAAACTGATATACAAATTATCCACGCAGAAAGCTGTTCATCCATCAAGGAAACACAACTACAGCCCAAGGCAAAGCAGAACAACTATGTGAATACACACACACAAAAAAACTTTAGTAAATGAAGGAAGTATTCTCCAGTCAAGGCTGTGAGGAAAATATTAAGTATACAATACATAAGTATACAAGGCTCAGGAAGAATTTTGCTTTTATACTACAAATTCTTCAGTAAAATACTGTAGGATCTCTCTTGGACATTGGCAATTGCAACATTAAGTGAAATAAGCAAATATTTAAGAATATTAAGTACAGCAATAAGTTCTAAGACCAGTTTATTGCATGTCTTCCTTCATGTTTCCAAATACTGGTGCCACATTTAAAAAAACAAATCTGTTGATGTAGTCTGTCCCAGAAACAGAACTATCTAGAAAGGAGAGGAATAATTAGAGGAAGACAGTACCTTACTCAGCAGTAGTCTACTCAATTCCTATCAGCAAAAGTTAATGCAACCAAGCGTTTCCAAAATAAAAACCATCACCCCAAATGAACTCTGCATTCAGACTGCATTATGGCTGAACTCCCATTTCAGTCCTAGTTCTGATTATGGTGACCAGACATTTCATTTGGATCTCATTCTGCGACTTTTCAGTTTGGCAGTCACTTCAGCACTTCTGCTCAATAAAGAAGGTGGCAGAGATACTTGAGGGTACTTGAAGTCATGGAGTGTGATTTGAGGCAAAAGAGAGCTCTTTCCCTTTCAGTACTGTTATCAAGAATCTCTAATTAGAAATGTGTAAGGAAAAATGCAGACAGTGGGAAAATAATACAGTTGAAGACTTAGAAGGAGGAATTGAGAAGTGTTACAGAAAGTTTGGGACTATTTTTAACTTTGAGAACTGGGCACAAACCTCGGACTTCCCAAGTGTGCTGACAGTGTCCTCTCAGGAGACTTACACAAGACCACATATTGACACACAGGTACTTTGATTCCAAATAAATATCTAAAACCTAGCCTCAGCATCATTACTCATCTGGGAGCTACATTCAGAAGCCCTCTTGAGGATTTCAACAGTCTATTGGGCAGGAGAGGCAGACAGAGAATTGCTGATGCTTCTAACCCTGGAGAATCCAGGAGGTTTGTAAAAAAAAATGCTATTAAGAACTATCTTTCACATTGCACCCCTAAGCTAGGCTGGTACAGTGAAAAAAATCACAGAGATGGGCTTAAAAAGGGGATATTATGAAAGTCTGAAATGCTCAGGCCAGCTATTTGGTTGGGAATTTGAAGCAGAATTATAGGAAAGGAAAAAAGGGAGCCCCCAATTAAGAATCTAAGGTAGTGATATGTAAATGCCATGAAAATGAGAAACAGCCACAAGAGGTTGAAATTTTTGCACACGATCAACAACGTAAGCAGCGCTAGAGCATTAATGGGATGCACTGTGGAACTGGGATTTTGCTGTAAAAGGGCAATAAATCGTTCAAGAGGAGCAGGACCAGGGAAGAGGGAGGCGTTGCCTCTATCAATAACTCGTCTGCTGGCTCTGAAGCCTGCAGTTCAGCCAGCCAGAGGGAATTAATGTCTCCTTCAATGACTGCATAAAGATAAAAGGAACCACGACCAAGGGTGCTGTGCTGCAGGCCGTCGTTCTTCCCCTCTTTAACCTTGAAAATCAAGCACAAGCTCCACAAACATCCGGAGATTCATGTCTACGTATCAATGGGAGTAATGTGCAGATGCACCTGCAGGATGGATCAGGCAGCAGGAGGGATTTTTATTATACAATTTATGTCAACCTTCTGAACACACTGGGGACAGTATTTTGTCTTCCAAAAGGAAGGAGAAACCACCAGGGAAATAGAAGGAACATAAAAGAACTGCTTAAGAATCTAAAGTTGTAAAGTTATTCCAATGAGAAGATTAGGAAAAAATGAGAGAAAGGTGAAAGAGAGAAGTCTTCTGCAAAAGCAGACTTCAAAAGAGGAAGGAGAAAAGGAATAAGGCTGATGTTTCCAATACTCCTGTCACACAAAAAACCCTGAGACTAGATAGTTAACTATGTGCTCACCAATTATGAAGATCAGAACATGCAAATAAAAATATAAAGGAAATAAGCAAATAGATAAATCAACATCCCAATCAACAAATCAGTCTCATTCAGAAATACCTGAGGCTTCAGCCATCTCTGAACTATTTAAGAGAAATCTCTGAGAAGTTCAAGAAAACAGGGTAATTCTGGTGGATTGGAGAATGGCAAAATCTCTAAGGAAGAGGAGAATAAAGTACACACAAGCAGCTTAGCTGTTAGGTCTCAGAAAAGAAAAAAATATATACATACAAAAGTTAGGTTTATAGACAATAAGGTGATAAAAAAAAGCCACCATTAATTTATCCAGACAAGATAATATCCAGACCATCTAGTTTCACTCAACTGACAAACTAGGGATAATCAGGACAAAGCGCTGCAAGACTTCAAGAACAATACCACATGATTTTCTTGTAAGAAAATGAGATTTAGATGAAATTATTGTTGCACAGCTGTTTGACAAGCTGTGTGAAATATCAGTTCTTAATACTGAATTGTCAAAAGGGGAAGTATTTTCAATTAGGAACTCTCAGGGACTTTTCGTGCAAGTCTATCACTATTCATCGCTATTTCAGCTATTGGAGTGTTCTTACAGACAGTTAAGAACAGAATCAGAATTGAGAACAGGCTGTAAAAATGATCCAGAATGAACAATGTGAAACTCAATCAAGAAGTGTGTGAAGTGCTACCCATACAGAGCTGAAATCTGTGCAGAAAAGCAACAGGAGGATGAACTGCAGCCCAGAAGTGGCACAGAAACATCCCATGCTCCATCTTGTAGTGGGAATCATAAAATCATGGAATGTCCTGAGCTATAAAAGGACCAACAAGGATCTATGACTCGTGAGCTAAACAGGACTCAGCAGTCTGATGCTGTTACCCAAAAAACACTTCTCAGTCCTGGGAGAGATGAAGACCAGGGCTTATATCTATGCCAGTAAAACCAATATTTGATCTGATTAATATTGGTACTGTGGGTGTGTTGTTAATTTTGGTCACTGTGCTACCGAAAAAAAAAAAAAAGAAGGTGGGGAGCAACAAGAGGAATAATTAAGAAAGTCTGAGATCTGAGGAGCAGTTAAAGAAATTTGATTTTTTTAATCAAGAGAAAACATGATTAGATTTAACTTCCCTGAATCTGGTTAATCGCCCAGTATGTGAAAAAGTGTTAAAAGATAGTGGACACCTGGGTTTTTTCAAAAGCCAAGACAAGCATTTTCACTACAGAAACCACAGGAATGCTTCAGGAGCATGATTCTTTCTTATGATAAGGAATTTCTCTCATTACTAACTGGATCTGAATTAACCAGGTACTGCCAGAGGTGGTTTTCAGGCACTTCAGGGAAGAGTCAAGAGGAATTTGAGGATTTCCTTCAAGCCCTCAGTTTCCAGGTGCCTGGCATTCCCTTCCCTTCCCTATCTGTGCTGCACTCATCTCTGCATGGCAGCAGGATTCAGGCCTGAATTCACTTTTCAGCCACCCTGATTGCTGTATAAATAAACCCAGTGACACTTTACCACATACCTGAAATTAAGCACACGCTTAAGTGCTTTGCTCAACAGCAATATACTTTAAGCACATACTTTAAAACTCTGCAAACTGTGTCTTTATGGCTTTCCAAAGTCATTACAACGGTGACATGGGTCTAAATTACTGCTACCCAGGAACGTAACTGCCTTCTACAAGAAAGAGACCTGGAGAAGGCGAGAGGAATGCAAAAGGCTGCTAATCTTCATTTGCTACCATCACATTATTTTCAGAGCAAACTGATGAAAATGATAGACTTCTGCATAGTCCTGTTCTTAGAGAAATCAAATGTGATGCCTATTTTATCTTCAGTCACGTTCACCCAAATATAGGTGCCTGCAGGCTGTCGCACTCCCATGCACACACAGGAATTTAAGAACAAGCTCTTTACACGTGATCAAAGCAGCTTTATGCAATGTACCCAAATGTAATTTTAAAGCAGAATGAATGGGAGGACTTTCTAAAGATTTGATGGTTTTCAACCAAAAAGAAACCCAAAAAAACACTAGATGGTTGCCTCAATGCTACCAGATACGACTGGTTTCATAACAACATTTTTTTTGCAGAGAAGAAAAATATCTACAAGTCCACGTGCTTTTATATTTTCTTGTCTGGATCCCTTTTCCACTCCTATGAAACATCTCTTTATTTTGACCCTTGGGTTCACACACTGATAGATATTTCAGGTTAGTCAACATTTAGCTGTCTGATCAAAGGACCTTCAACAAAAGACAATCTCTGTGTTTGCTTATACAGTAGCAGGCAAAAGACATTGCAGGATTGTAATTTACTATATTACCTGTCGGTATGCACAACCTTTTTTTTTTTTAATTGCATATTTTATGGTATGCTTAAACTGTGTTTAATTACTTGCTGCAGAGTGAAATCTTCACAAGGTTATTCTGTATCACACCTTTCAACTTGACTTTATTTAAAGGATATGTCTTATTATCTTCCTAATCTTGAAGCACAGTCTACCATGTGAAGAAAATCATATTTAAACACAAAGACTTAGACATTATTTTTCCAAAAATCTGTCACCATTGGGTTTTCATGGAAAGAAAAATAGGAAGGGAAAGACTTTATCTAAAAAACAGACTGTCAGAAAATTATTAGTAATTCTTAGTGTTCATACAGTCACTGTTAAAAGTGACATTATCACTGACGTGTCATCAAGAAGAAGAATTGCAAAGCCACAAAGAAGACAAAGTAATTTGCAAAAGCACAGTAGCCATCACAATGATGCCAAGATACCTTTAAATGATAGAAATTCTATGAATGTTCATGTACTAAAGAGTCTAAAATACCACTGGGGTCGGGTCAAAATTTGACATAATTTTTAATACATTAATGATATTTAATGACTAAAAATCAGTGTTTGATAACACATCCAAAATGATTTATTTCCCACTGAGGACATGTCCTTGTTTATCATTCCTTGCCCTATAATTAAAAAAAAATCCCATTTCTAAAAGAAATAACTATCCACTGCTTCATTAAACATTAACAGCTTGAAGTCACATTTTGGAGGTGGTTAATGAAACAGTTTCAAGAGGGTTTACACCACCTTATCCAACAGCCACAAGGCTCTACAACATTTACCCCTTAAAGGAGAAAGAAATAATTCTGAATAATTCTGATTAATTTTGTTCCTAGTGTCTGCTCTGAACAACAATCACCGAAGTTAAAGAGTTTTCCAGACTCCTGCATTTCTTCAGGGTAACTCAGCTCCAGCCTCAGCCAGCCTAACTTGGGAAGCAACAGTCAAATATTCAGACACTGACACACAGAGAGGATCTCCAAACCCCGCCAGCAAAAGGTATTTTGCATGGGTGCTTGGGTCAGCTTTCAAAGGCAGAACTGGGTACCTCATTACTACAGAATGAGTAAGGCTATGAATGCTAATTGACTGAAACTATTCCGATTAAAGGGGCCTCCAGCTCTCCACAGGTTTGGGTAAACAATTCACGGTTTACTGAAGTGTTAACTTACAGTGCTTGATCTGGAACCACCTGACAAGAAGTACAGTGGCAAATGTGCAATAGGTGGATTTTTAAAGCAGGATTATCAGACTTAGAGGCTCAGCAGTCAGTAAGTCTGGGAGCTGGACCTGGCTTCGTGCCCTTGCAGCACTGGCATCTCTGGGCCACCAGGAGTGTTTCACAGTCTTAACATCCTGTAAAACTTCCAGAACTGTGGCCAAACAGACACCTCTTTGCACCTAATCTTTGACTTTCATACTAAAAGACAGAATAGGTGTGAAGTTCTTTTGTCTTCCTAATCTCCACATAAAACAATCCGCCCCTCATAATAAAAAGAGGAGAAAAATGGGAACAGAACATTGCGAGTTTCCATCTTTTCCTCCTGTTAATGCCCTTGAAAGAACACTACTGTGGGAGGATGGATTGTAAGAGAACAGAGATGGTGCTGAAGGCAACCTCACCCCTGAGGAGCTGCAGCTGAACTAATTACCAAAGAGTAAGACCAGCCCTGTCCTTAATGGGTCACAGCTATGGCCAATAAGGATGGGTGTTATAAAAGAGTGGGTTGGCTGGTCAAAGGGGCAGAAGTCTGCTGGGAGTTGGAGTTTGCTGGATGTGCTGTGAGGAGCTGACTGTGGGAACTCCCAGAGAGAAGCTTCTGATGTCAAATAGTCTGTCAAATAGTCTGTCAAATACTCTACAGGCCGTGGGACCTCACAGAGAGAAGCCCTCTGATGTTACAGGTGATACTCTGTGTTGTGGCCGTCTCAACTATGACACGTGGTGACCCCGATGTGATTCGGGATTGGGCTGCAGGGTGAGGTGCAGCTGGAGACAGAGCCCAGCACAGCACTGAGAGCAGCAGGGGGATGCTGCCTGGTCTGGACCTGATTGATTTTTATACCTGGAGTGATGGTGAGCCAGGTGAGATGCTGGGGACATAATGGGAATGTGCCTTTCCCTGAGGCAGAGACTGTTAAGGTTGCTTCTGCAGAGGTAGAAGAAGAATCAGAGCAAGAAATTAAAGTTAATGGGGAACAACAGAAAAATGAGGTTCAGCTTGGGAATATGCCTTTCCCTGCAGTAGAAACTGTTGGGGTTGCTTCTACAGAAGCTTCTCAAGGGTCTACTGTTGTGGGAAACAAACAGCAAACTGAAAACACCTCTCAATATCTAAGCAGAGGTGTTACTTCAGCAGACTAAAGAATTAGCATTGCAAGAGACAAAAGCAACAAAGCTGAAAAAAGAAGAGAATTTACTAAAGCAGCAGTGAGAGCTAGAGACAGAGTAGTTCTATTTTTCAATACAATGTATTTATTTCCTAGTGGAACATGAGAAAAGCCTTAAGTTGATGTTCTATACTGTTAAAAGCAAAACTAAACCAAAATTCGGAAGCATGTGTTATTACTGTAATGTGTTGCCTGAACATCTGTATAACTGTTAGTCCTAAGTGAAATATGTGAATGTGTCATAATGTCAATTTACTTGAATATATCTTTCTAGAGATGCTGCAACTTTGCAAAAAAAAAAAGGGAATTGTGGGAGGATGGATTGTAAGAGAATAGAGATGGTGCTGAAGGTAATCTCACCCCTGATGAGTTGCAGCTGAACTAATTACCAAAGAACAGCCTTGTCCTTAATGGGTCACAACTATGACCAATAAGGATGGGTGTTATAAAAGAGTGGGTTGGCTGGTCAAAGGGGCAGAAGTCTTGCTGGGAGTTGGAGTTTGCTGGATGTGCTGTGAGGAGCTGACTGTGGGAACTCCCAGAGAGAAGCTTCTGATGTTATAGGTGATACTCTGTATTGTGGCCATCTCAACTGCGACACAGTACATTTATCAAACCTTTCTTAAGAGCTGGTCATGTAGAGCAATATTCACATTAGAAAATAAGGCTGCAGATTTCAGGATCAATTGTTGAAGTTTTGTTAGTTTTGTCCTGTTCTAACATGACAAGCTGGCTGCTGGGTTGGCCTCAGTGGCACTAAAAGGTGCCCATTTTTGCTATAGCTCAGTTGGTTCTCATTCCCAGAGAATAAAGAGAGCAAGCTGTGTTAGCCTGTCTCACTATCTCCCCACTGAATGTTCCAGTGATCAATGCTTCTGTTCATTTTGTGGTATTACAAATGCCAAATATTGAGCCTGCTTTGCTGTTCTCCTGCATTTTTCGCAATCATTGATATCTCTGTAAAACTAGCAACATACACATTTATGGTAACTCTTCCTGTGAATTCTGAAAGGTGTAAACAAGGGGATAATCAAGCCCACAACCTAAAGTTATTATTCTTCCCAAATTGCTCTATTAACTTCTAGCTTCTTTCTATCCTTGAAAATTATTGCTTGCTGGTAGAGAATTCTATTTCAAATTTAAAAAGGAGAACAAAAGAGGTGCAATCCAGTCTCTTGGTAACATGTAAAAAATATCAATAATTTTATATTTCCATATAAAGATCTGATTAATGTAGCTCAAGCTTTATAAAAGATGAGAGATAAAAGCTACTGGGGAAACTGGTATCTACCACAAGAAGAACAGCAAATCCTAATAGTGAGACCAGCTACCAACTTGTACAGGACATATTATAGGGTGTAAAAAAGAAACACTTATTTTCTAAGCCAAAAGGCAACAGAAAAACAGCATTACATGGATGAAGTCTTTCCACATCATTGTAAAAAATAGACTATATCAGCTCACTGACAGCAGCCACGATGTATGGCCATAGAGCCATAATGATATGGTCTAGGTAAACCCAGCCCTCCATGAAAGATGCATGCCATGGATTTTTATTTATTGGAAAAGCAACGTGCAACAAAAAATTGAATGCACAGATCTCCAAAGATCCTGAAAATTTGGACAGCATCAGCAGAGGCAACCTGTAGAAACAATGAGTCCATATGAGTCACTCATTACAACAGTGCCATTAAATCCTAAGAAAAGGTGACAGCACCAAAATACCTTAAGAGCAATTCTAACTTCCTAAAGAAGACTTAATAACTGGTCATTTGACAGTAAGATGAAATTAGTACCATGTACCACAGCCTTTAAATAAACCCGCCAAACAATCACAAGTTTCCAGCACTACTGCATGCAGGAATACCTGTTGGGATGTATGTGGTGAGCAGTGAGTTTTTGCCCTGACTTTAATGGAAACACTCTCTGTGGACATCCTTATGGACAAGGAAGTGTTACACATCAGTCCCTGAAACAGGGTGGGGTTTAACCTTCCTTTCAGTTCTGAAAAGAAGGTTAATAGTCCCACGTTCTCATGACCAGTCTTAACAGACTGGGGCAAAACAGAGAAAAGAGAAATTGGAAGCTAGAAAATGAGATGAAACAATGTATCTGATGAGCTGTGATTTCATTTTAAAATACTGACAATAGTGGACTTCTGATCAATGAAGCTACTGCAGGAAATCAGCCTGTAACTACCACTGTTGGCACAAAAAGCTAACAGAGCCTGTCTGCAGCCAAGATAAAAGAATTCTGCATTTATTTATAGTAACTCTTAAATTAGTTACTGAATGCTCAAATCACAGGAGAAGAAATAAAAAGATGCATTTGGTTTTCTTGCTCTAGGGCCTGAAGATACAGAATGTCATGTGGGATAGATGTGATGTCCATCCTATAGACATGCAGGTAGATTTCCTTTTATGAAAGAAAATGCTGTTTCATTACTCTAAACCAGCAGATATATTCCAAGATTTTCTAGCAATGGGCAAGACCCACTATTAATAGAACCAGATTATATAAGAAATAATTTCTGAGTGTTTTCTAGACTAAGGGAGTAAAAAAAAAATCGTAACAGTTTACTTCTTGAGACACAACCTAAAATATTTGTAAAATATTTGTTGCATCTGTACTATATCATCTGCTCAGTGAAATTACAGGTTCACAGGTAAAGTTTGTCATAGATGGCAAACTTCATTCCCCTCAGAGGATATCTCAGGTAATCACACCAAAATACCAAAACAGAGTAGCAAAAGGCCACACCTTGATCACCATAGGTCTGAGAATGATGCAAATGATGAAGGAGCCTGAGCTAAACACGGTGCAATCTGTGCATGAACCCCAGGTAGTAACTTCACAGACCTCTGCTTTCTCTCTTACTGTGAGTGAGCCCCTCCAGGACTCATGGCACTGGTACATGTAGGGGCCATTTATTAAAGAAAAAGGAAAAGCAACTATTTCCCCCTAAATTACTGCTTGGTCGTAAGCACACTGCAATTCTTCAGCGTAATTTAATGTTCTTATTAAAGTTACAGGAAATGGCTAATTGTGTGGGTAATGTTTTTAGTTTTGTTTCATTAAGTAATGTCCAGTATTTATCTCCAGATGGGTTAGGTAAGCACATAAACAAACCACAGTAATTTATATCATCCCAATGTGAAAAGAGAGAAGACATCAGAGACCATTCAATAAGACAGAACATCCCTGTGAACCCAGCATCACAAACAAAACACACTTTCACAGCACAGATACAGTGCTGATGCCATATAGTGAAGACAAAGACTCAAAAAAGAGCTTGGAACACTATTCACAAACTCATTTTGAAGTAACCATAAACGATATAGAATATTTATTCCCTTTTCAGGTATACTAATCTCAATCAGTTGATTATAGTTTCTTGCTTTTGAACAGGTTGATTTATCCAAGGGGACACGACAAAAATTAATAAATATTTCACAAATTTTAGCTTTCAAGGAAAACTTTTAGAGCACATGTGAGCATAACAAATTTAAACTCATCAAAACTTTATTTTTCAAAACCAGTTGTGACATTAAAACAGTTGTCACACCCTTGAAACCAAGCAGACACCCTTCAGAAACAAAATCCTGATTTGCATCTCTTTCCTTCCTGTCCCCTCTCTTCTCTTTTCTCTCTCATGACACAGCACAAGCTCTCAGTCTAACACACTTTTCTTTGGAAGGGGTAGGATTTTTAAACCCAAGGTTTTAATACCATGTGTACCATAAAAATTCAGATCCAATATTTAAAAAAACAGGATAAATGAGGTAATAGAGATGGGCACAAACTCACCATCCTGTCTGCATCTTCTGTGCTGAGAGAGTTTCAGTCATATTTACTGTAATGGCCTTCAAACTTCATTTAAAAACTGCCAAAAGCTCTTTTGGTTTTGAAATTAATTTGCCACACAAATTTCTTCCTAGAAACATGTTGATCTTCCCAAAGATTTTGTTAGGCTAATGGAAAAATGTGCTATTAGTCATAGAGAGCTCTCATAAAAAATACCTTAAAAGAATGACAAGGTACAATCTTACTATGACTTTTTAAAGTCAGAAATATAATGGGACTCTAAATGTAAAACCAAACTAAAAACACTATCTTAGCAATTTCTTTTACTGGAACAAATAATTACAAATAATAACAAATAATTACTTAACTGGAACAAGTAATTACATTTGAGGAAAAAATTACCTCTAGAACTGTTACTGAAAAGGACATATTCCAATCAAAATTATTTGGTTCCAACAAAACTGCATTTTCTGGTTAAAAATTATTATTTGGAAACATTTCACTCAATCATTCCTAGTTCAAAACTAGCAGCCTCTACTTAGGTATCTTCTAAATGTCTAGTCTACTTATGGAGCTAAGGGACAATTTTACTGATCAAAGTTTATCCTGGGGATATTCCAAAGAAAATAAATAGGGAATTAATTTATTGTGTTGTTTATAACGACAAAGTGTTGGTATTTGTGCCAATATCACCTGTACATTTCTAGTTGTAGCAGCTTAGTTATAGCTAATAGATATTGAAAATATGCCATTGATCAATCTTGGATATTTTCCATTGGTATATACATTTTATTCTCTGATTAAAAAAAAAAAGCCTTATAGCATTGCACTTGCTGAAAGCAACTGCCTACTTAAAGTATTCTCAAACTTATTCAATATCTTTTATTATTAGGAACTCATTTGGGAAACTATTCCACAAAGTTTAAAACTTCTTTAATGTTTAATTGCATTTTTGATCATTAATTACATCTGCAGACAGACAGAACTTTTTAAATCTTAATTTTCTCATTTAAGTTTGAAATAGAGTTTGCTGCCCAATAAATTTTATTTTAGTGGAAAGACAAGGCCCATGTATTGATGAACCTTTTAAAAGAAGCCCACAGCTCAATCAGAATAAAATTCTATTTATCTACCATTTCATAATACGAGAATGAAAAAGTCATCTTTGCAGCTGAAATTTTGAGTTCACTGGAAACCATCTTTAAGATTTATTATTTATAAATTTTAGAATAGAAACTATGACATGAAGAGTTTTTATTTAGAAATATCTGCTACAGAAGAACAGCCACGGAACTCCTAAGTGAAAGGAGAGAAGTTCTTGTCCTCTATGTCCCCTACAAAAAACAACAGTAAGGGGTACAGTGCAAACATTGGCATATGGGTGATGCTTGGGCCCGATGATCTTGGAGGCTTTTCCCAAACTTAACCATTCCATGATCCAGTGACATCTCCTGGTTTGTGAGTCAGCACAAAGCCCGTCCAGCCCAGGCCCTGTGGGACAGGGGCTCCTTTCCAGCTCTGGTGGCTGTGAGGGTTTGCAGGGCACATTAATGCTAGAGCACCAGCATCCTACATCTCCCGGGCTGAAATCAGCACCCTTCTCTTGTGGCTTAAATTGTCTGTGCTGTGCCTTCACAGACAGGCTGTGACTGGAGAAAAATGATCCTGATGTTTCTGGGTCCTGGCAGGGTGAGAGCCTGACTGATCTGAGTGAGCCCTCTGCTCATGGACACATAACTCACCCTGCCATGGATCTTTCAAACCACAGTGTGGGAAAGCTTCTGAGACACCAAACAGCATTTTGTTCAATTCCACAACAAACAAAAATGCTTTTCTTTTTCTTTCCAAATAACATTTACCATAGACCCTTTTTTAACCAGTATCACTCTTAAGAAACTTTCCTTCTTCATTTTCTTTTCCCTCCTTACATCTATCTTTTACAATGTAAGTAATCTGAATTATCCTATCTGATCCTTGATTTGTCATGTTCCTTTACTTGCAGAACTGTGTTATTTTCCAGTATGGTTTATTTAGGAAGTTTAGGCTTATAGGCAACAGATCTGAAAATATTAAAAGTCACATGACTTTAATTATTATATGTTTAAAAATATAATTAACAAATACTATTTATTAGAGAAACTATTCTGTTAAACTTAGATGATTATCTGAAAGGTTCAGATGTAAGAAGTTTAGCTGGAAGTAGATGGGGAAAAAGGGAGACCAGCTTGCCCATAATATTCCTAGAGAGGGAAGAGGTGATGAACAGGCAGCCAGTTGTGTATATCCCACTGCTGTGGTTATGACAGAAGAAATAAAAGCTTCACATATTCCCAAGGAAGGAAAATTATAAATAATTGGGTGATACATTAAAATAACAATAATGAGGGATGCTCAGTACTAGGAAGGGTCTGCTGTGTGTGCTTGGTTTCCATGTGCCCATTTATGTGCCACAAAATTATGTAAGGTTTAAAGATGGGCATGGTATTTACATTTGCCCTTTGGAGTTTCTTTTATTATTCTTAGTCCTACCAAATTGTAGCATTATTTTCAGTGTTCCTGCTATAGTTAGGCTATGAAGATAGAGGACTCTGGAATAATAAAAACATTCTTCACTGAATATTCCTCTGGCTGTTGCTTTATTTTTAAATAAAATAGAAAAGTTGCATAGTCAACTCCAAGGGACTCCATTCCATTTAATCTATAAATACAAAAATATTTTGTCCATTTTTACCAAAGTGTATTTGAGAAAACAGCTGCCTCAAGTCAGGCAAACACAGACTTCATTTTTGACATAAATTAATCCAAAACCAGACAATTATTTTAGATAACAGCATTAAAAAATTGTTCAGGATTAGATAAAAAATAACATAAATAGACCATTTTTGATTTTTAGCTTCAAGAATATTTTTGTGACAGATATGTAATTCCTTATTTTGTGTGCAAAAGCCCCTATGGCTGATAAGCAAAATTAAGGCAGCCATGTACATCTTAGTCACAAGCTTTTCCTCCTGCTAGGAGTACCTCTAAGAATATTTCCTTTTACTTATCAAAAAGTTTTTAGGCAATTTGACTTACTTTGGCAAGTCTGCTACTTTCAGATATTTTCTGTAGCATCAGAGCTCAGACAGCTCAAACTTACTGCATTTTAGCAGAAATATTAAATGGTTCACTGAAAACCACAAAAATCTTCCCTAAATCCCTCCTGCCCTTGAAGCTCGTCTGTCTGTAGGACCAGGGCTGCCACTGCCCTCGTGCCCCATACCTGAGCACTCGGAGGGGCTGTGATTTCTGCACCCAGCCCTCCCCCTGCTCTCTAATTTCACTGCTCCTGTGAATCCCCTGTGTTGTTTTTCCCTTGACCTCCCTTTCCAAGCGAGGAAGGATTGCTTATCAACAGCTTCCAAGCTGCTGATCTCGCTTCTCTGACAGCCTCACACCACTCCTATCATTTATCCACAGGCATTAAACCACAGAGTTTCCAGCTGGTGCAGCAGCACTTTGTCCTAAAGAAATAAACAATCTGTTTTCAAACCCAGCCATGACTGGGACCTGTCCTGACTGACAAACAGCATTTCCTTGGAGGTGGCATCTGACAATTAAACAGGGCTAATTTCTGAAGATCCTGCTTCATTAAGGATTATTAAGAGATTAACATTTAATCCATTCTAGTACATAAATGATGAGGGTGTGGATAAAATATTGAGTCTCATTCCTTTGGTAATTCTCTTTCAGTACTTGGGGAGAGAAATTGCTGGTAAATGGGATAGGTTAATGGTGCACCTGTCTGCTGTTTGGTTTTCAAGGTAAAACAAAACAAAAAAATCAGACTCAACTGAGTAAGAAGTCTAGAGTTTATGAACAAAAAAAAATCTCAAAGGGTGCTGATCTTTCTCACACTTCAGTGTTTATGGATATTTTGAATCCTCAGATGATCTTCCTGCCTTTCCTTAGGAACATATCCTACCCCTAATACAACTAATGATTTGGCTATTTAAAAACATCTTTCCTTGTTTTTGAGTTTAAACGTGACAGGTTAGGCATTGGAAAACACTGTTTAGAATAAGTTTTGCTGTTTGCCTTGTGAAAGTAAAAAGAAATACTGAAGTAATGCTTGTGCCCTTGATTATTTTAAAAATGAGGCTTTAAGGGAAGAATAATGTGAGTTGGATTCTTTCCAATGGTTTTGTTCAGCATTTTGGCACGGGGAAATAACACTTTAAAGAGAGGAAGCAATGGTAATGATTCCTTTTGCTGAGGAATCTCAATGTTATTTGAAAGCGTGACTCCTGTGTTTGTAAATACACTCTGATCTTGATTCTGTGCTCACACCCAGCACTTCTGGTTAGTTGTGCTTTGCTCTAATACTCACCTCCAGAATTGTTCCATGGCCATTCCTGCCTATCCATCCTCCTTATTTAAAATAACACACAGTACAGGATGAGACAAGCCCCAGGTGAATAAAGCCCAGGTGGATGCTCAGCAAATATCCTGTATAGAGAGCAATGCAGGTGCACTTGCAGCTCCTGGAGCAGGGGACAGTCTGACAGAGGCAGTGCAAGCAGCAGCGCCTGTGGTGACCTTCTGGCGTGGCTGGTTCACCTGGGATGAAATCCAGGAGCTCCAGGCACCTGCACAGACACAGATGAAATCTGTACCACCACATCTTCACTGCTGATACCCTTCCAACTGGGTTAAGAAACTGCTGTGCCCCCCATTGCTGTGCCCCCCATTGCTACATCATTTGTGTGGGCAGATGTCTCGGGCTGCTTCTCCCGGGAAGGGCACGCAGGAGTGAAGGAATCCCAGCCCTTCTCATTGAGAATAAGGTGGAATTTGCTTGTTTAGCATGGGGGAGAGGAGACTCAGGGGACACCTCACTGCTCTCTACAACTACCTGGCAGGATGTAGCAAGGTGGGGATTGTCTCTGCTCCCAAGGAGCCAGAGAAGGGGCAAGAGGAAACAGCTCCAGGTAGTGAGTGCCAAGTTAGGTTTGGGTTGGATATTAGGAAAAATGTATTCACTGAGAGAGTTGCCAGGCATTGGAACAGGCTGCCCAGGGCAGTGGTGGAATCATCATCTCAGGAGGTATTGGAAAGGAGTAGATGTGGTGCTCAGGCACACGGGTAGTGATGGAACAGTTGGACTTGATGATCTTAGAGACCTTTTCCAACCTAAACAAATCCATGATGGCATTCTAGGATACTGTCAGGAAGAGTCATTAAGCCCAGAATGAGTCCATTCACAATCCAATTTCTTGATCCATAGGGTTTGTGGTGCATTTTATTATAATAATTCTCTTTTCCTCAGTTCCTGGCCACTAGCAAATATGACTGCCCAGTTTGTCACCAGAGCTGGGTTTCAGCCACAAACTTTCACTGCCTAACATGCCAAGTCCTGAGAACTGGGAACCCATTTCAAACTCAAAGTCAAATGCAGCAAGTGGGGAAAGCCAACAGCTGGTACCAAAGTATTTCAGACACAAAACAATTCAATACAATGTTATCTTACTTAAATTTAGGAAAACTTTTAGTATCTTTTAATGTATTTAATACACTTATTTTTTATCCACAACTGGAAACTCGGTGGAAAAGACAGAAGTTCAGGAGAAACCCAGGAAAGAGGGAAGGAAAACTTCCTTTCAAATGTAAAAGCAGAGTGGCTATTCCTGTGTTCCAAGGACTAACAGTTGGACACAAATGTACTGGAAAATGACATAGAAATTATTTATTTGTCAAACTTAATGCCAAATTCTTTTTTTTTTTCACTATAATTTGCATTTTTAGTAAGGCAAACAGGTGATTTCTGATACAAAGATGATTGAATAATAAAAATGCTCAATTTTGGGCAGAAATACAAGGAGGCATTTGAAAAACAGAGTCACAAGAATACTGAGCAGAACATCTTCACACAAACATACCCCTCGAGCTGCTGTATTTCAGTGGGGAAGGAATATTATCCCTCTTCAAGTAATAGAAAAGGTGTAGGAGTAGAGCAGGAGAAGGAAAGAGACCTTTCAAACGAGAACACTCTCAGTGAGTCACTGCTGTGGTAAGGGGTAGAAAATATCCCACTCCTTTTCAAAGACTTCAGAAAGGCATTTGTGTGTTCTGGGTCCATTTATCTGCTTGTAGGATCCCAGGAAAGATGAGAAGTTGTGGAGAAAGAAAAATTGATGGACTTTCAGGGCCTTTTCTTACCACCCACTCTTGTACAGCTCACAATACGTAGAACATTCTTTACTACAGGCTCTTCCAATCCATTTTGCCAGTGCCAGCTAATAAACCTCAGTCATTTTCTTAGCTGACTACTTGGCAAGATGGAGAACAGTAAAAGCCTGCACAGGCACTGTCAGACTGACTGAATAGGTGGGAAAATGGTAATGTTTTTTGTCAGAACTGAATTTAAGCTTCTAGCAAATCTGAAACCTCAGGTGAGATGTTGGGATGATTTTCTGGAGTCCTTTTCTTCGAACACCCACGTCCCACTCGGTTATGCTGAACAGATAATAAATCCCTGTCAGTCTGTAGAGCCTCTGTAGCACTAAGGAACTCCTGCATATCTACACAGAGCTCTCTCATGCAAGGCTAGACAGGAGAATAACTTGGTATTCCCAATAATTTGGTAGGCCTTTTAATTATCTACTTTCTTTCCTCATTTGCTCTTCCCAGCTGAGAACTGGATCTTCCTCACATAACTTATCTGCTCTTTCTTAGGCTTTTAAGAGACCAAATCTGGTTGAGGCAACACAAATTAAGTATCAGAAAATAAACAATGAAACTCCATTCAGATGGAAAAGGTTTTGCCTCAAATTCATCTGCTCAGTTATTCACACTCTCAGTATGCCCCAAATTCATCCTATACTTTGGAATTTCTTGTGCTTCTTTCTAAAATATATGAACCTGAAATGGGCTGTAATTCAGCTCTGGACAGCTGCTCAAGATTTTTTTTGAGATCTTCTGAAGCACTTTTTAGCTCAAAGACGCCATCATCCTTTCTATTTTAGACACATATATAGGGTATTCCAAATACTTCCACAGGAAGAAAGAATGGACAAGAGAAATAGTGGTTGGTGCAAAGGCCAAGGTATAAACTCACCAATTATATAAACTCATCAGCAGATCATAATAGCAATTAAAAAAATAAAAAGCCAAAGAAATTCTTTCATATATAAATACTGTTAGGAATAATAATAGGCTTCAAGAGATAGATTGCTTTAAATCATGAAATGCTGAAATTTAAGGTAAACTACAAACTAAGTTGTGCTTTATTAAAACACAAATTTATAGCTCCATTTCATCTGTCCTTTATGGCACAGGTTACAGCAAGCTGTTAGCAAAGGAGGGATGCTGTCTTATAATGATACACAAGCAGCATACTGCAACTGAAGAATTCTTCCTGAACAAAACACAGTGCTAATTGAATGTTAAATTTCTGGATCTGGCACTTGGGAGGCTTCGACAGGACTGGAATGAACAGTAACCCACTGGGAAGCAGGAAAATAACAGCTATGGTGATGATGCTGAGTGCACTGCAGTCTGCTGTCTCAAGGACGTGTGCAGCAGCCGGGTGAATTTACAGCCACTTTATTTACATCTGTACACAGCAGGAATCATGCACAGTGAGTGGAGGGAATGTCCCTGTGAGAAAAGCACCATACAGGGCTGTTCCTTGAGGAGAGGGAGCTGTGTGTGCTGTGGTGTGACACCCCTGGTGACGGGCACAGCCCATGTTCTGTGCCAGCCAACAGGCTGGCTTTTGTCCCGGCTCTGTGCAGCTGCTGCACACACCAGGGGTGCTCAGAGCTGCCTGTGTGAGGTGTAGCTGGAGCAGCAGCATCACTGCACTTGCAAAACCCCGCTCCTGGAGTCAGGCTGCAAGGTGTGGACGAGGACAGGCTGCAGCTCAAACTCATGTGCAGAATTCCAGTGCTCCCTTCCCCCACTGAAGCCAGGCCCAGTGCCCTGCTCCACCATCCCACTGATTTACCCCAAAAGTGCCTCAGTGTTTGCAGTGCTCTTCCATTTGTGGGGGAACTGAGTGTGCTCTGGCTTTCCCCCATGTTCTGGGACAAACTCAAGAAAATGCCCATGTTAAAACTGACTTTTGCTGGCTCGGTGGAGCTGCTGAAGGGCAGCATCCTCAAGGTAGAAACTGCACAGAATGGGAGGGGTCAAGCACTGGCCAGCTCTGAAGAAAGGGAAAAGGCAAAAAAAGCCATTTCTTGTGCGGGCAGAGTGATATCACCAAGAAGACATGGCGAGTACAAACCAGAATTGTACAAGGTGCTAGCTCATGCCCTGAAGGCTCTGAATAATTTGGTTTATCTCTGTTAAAATATAAAGAATTAAAACCTGACGAGAGCAGAGAGGCATCATAAACAGGGGAAAGTCTTCACTCCAAAAAGACAGGGCTAAAACAACCTGGCCTGTTTAGCCTAACAAAACAAGAGCCAGAGAGAAGTACAATTGCTCGTAGAAAATACTTCAATACTACACTCCAGCAAGGGAAAAGACAATTTTAAAGCTAAAATATTGGCAAAGGAACAAACAGGTATAAACTGCTTTGAATATATTTAGGCAGTAGAGATGATAATTTTGATCAGAAGAAAGAGGTCCTAGAACAGCCTCCATGAGGAGTAGCTGGAGAAGCATTTTGTAGATGGGATATATTTAGTTTATTAAAGGATTACATGACTTATTCACACACCAGAACAGAAGACAGTTTTTGATGCCCCAGAATCCTGCCTTCCCCGTACACCAGCAACTGTGTTTGAAAGCAGGAATTAAATTTAACCAAGGTCCAGTCTTAAGAAACTTAAGAATTAAATTTAACCAATATCCAGTCTTAAGAAACTTCATGTCAGATTCTCTTCCAGACCACACTATCTGGCCATGTGAATTTTCATGTAAAAAGAATGGGACACCATATATTTACTACAGCTGAAAAATACTATCTAAGGTTACCCCTTAAATGCACTGTATTGTTGAATCTCATATCAAATGAAAGATGTCAGTGTTAGCTCTTCCTTATGCCAATCTACAGGCTCTTTAATAATTGTGCTAATAATATGATAACTATTAATAAACAATTTTAGAAATTATGAACAACCTTGTCACACATTCTTACAATTTAAAGCATTTTATATAATTTAGCAGACATTAAAAAAAAATCACCTTAAAGAAGTACATTTGAATTAAGAATGAATATTTTCATTTTATTCTAAGCATTGATCAAAGACCATAATCCAGCTCTTTTGTATTTTCATGGAAAAGTGCTAAAGCATAACACTGAAGTTCATGTTTCCTTATGCTGACTGAAGATCAGACATTTACAAAAAATGAATAATATTTGCATAGCAAATGAGCATCTAATAACATGCAGTAAGACATGTAATGTCAAATTTGCATGAGATATTAGCTTTTATAAACAGCTAATGTCTCTGTCATTATCCCCTTTATGAGTCTGTTGTTGAGGGGTTTTTAAGAGCCTCATAATTTTCATTTGATGGGTTATAAAAATAACAACTTGATTTGGATAGTAGCTTAAAATGTTAATCACATTTCATACCGCAAAAAACAGAAATCAGTGCTATCAGCATTTTTACACACCACACACTACAAGAACATGTGTCCAATTTTAAAGCATTCGTGACACCAACTTTGTGTAGCATGAAAAAATTTGATCTGAAAGGGGCAGTGTTGGGAGGAGTAGATGCTACTAAGTCTGCTTAACCCATGAAAATTGCATCCGTGTTGTAGGGCAACTGCTGGATACCTCCTCCTGGTCTGGAGGTGTCCCACCCTGCATCGTCTGTTCCCGTGTACTTCAAAGTATTGTCAAAAACCACTGTGAAAAGATTTAGCTTTTTATGAGATCTTCTGGTACCTGCTATTTGTTACTCACGTCTATATCAGACAGAAAGATTTGTCTGTGACTAATGCTAATTAACGTGATGCTCTGCCTTGCGTTTCCTGTACACCAATGAGCAGTCATATTTTCACTTGAATTCCTGGATTTACGTTCACTGGAGTTATATCTCCTCTGAGAGAGCAAACAGAAACTGGCAGTTTTCACTTCATATGGTTTTGCGGATTCAGAGCGAACAGTGCATTTTTCTTTCTCTGTTTGAAAGCAGAGCAAGATCCTTGCTCACATTCATGAGGCACGAGTGAACAGAGAGGGCTCTATTCTGTCCCCCCTCGCCAGGTCCAGGCTGGTGTAACTTGGCACTGGGACAGTAGCTCCTAACTTACCCTTTTGTAATGCAAGCAGGGTACCAAGTTCTGGGATTTCCCTCAGCTGAAGCTGTTTGAAGGGCACACAAAGCAGTCTGCAATATAATGGATGGCTTCAGCAGTCAGCCCTCATTACTGCCTGGACACTACATGAACCCACCACAGCTGTTTACAGTATTTCAGATATTGCCTATAGTAAGTATTAAAGTCCAAATAGTGTTTGTACTGATGTAACCTTCTTTATTTATATATTGCAGTCTAAGCAGCTGCTAAAAGCATGCATTAAACTCTTGCACATTCGCAAGTAACCAGCTGCAATAAAAGATGAATTGTGTGTTACTATGCATTGTTGTTAATTTTGAATTGATTTACTGCTAAAACAATGCTTTCTTTCTAAGAATCCCAGTTCTGTTCTCACACTAGTTGCACACTGATGTGATTTAAACGATTTTGGTACAGACTTCCTTGGAATAACTATAGAACATCAGATTAAAGTCTGAGGCATAAAAAGAACATGGAAAATTCCAAAGGTTATACATATGTATTTTTTCTTAGGCTGTCCAGCTGACTGTCCAACCTCACAGACAAGTTTGCTATTTTAGCAGTGATCTGTCAGCTTTGGGGTATTTGGAAATGTGAATTCTCATGTGCAAATTGTCTCGGCACTGAGTTTACTCCAGCCCATGCCACCTTGAACACTTCAGCTCCAGCAGGTGCACAGCCCAGCTGCACATGGCAGAACAAGCTCTGTGCTTCTCATGCACAGTGGTTCTGGAAGCTTGCACAGAGGGATCTGCACCATTTTGTGCCTCAGTTTTACCATTCATAAAACAGACTCCCTCAGTGCAAACCCCTGTTCAGAGATGGGTGCTGATGCTTGATCTCTAACCAACTGTGAAACTTTCTTTTTGTTTGAACCATATAAATTCCCATTCATGCTATACTTCAATGAATGATTTCTTCTAACTCCTAGAAATCAAGAAGTCATTAAATCAGTTTTATTCTTTCATTTTCAAACTCCACCTGAAGAGTTGGAAAAGAGAGGCTGGTAAAACTCTTTAAGCTGATACAGGCATTTGCCACTGGTTCTATTTCAGTCATTTTACCTTGCCAATGCTGCCTGAGGTGCACAGATCATTCAGGTACCAAATCATCATAACACAGGCCAAAATGCATTTTATGAAGCTAGGAAGCCCTCAAGGATAGCACCAGGGTTAAATGACAGCTTTTGTTCAGCTCTCTGCTTCGCTGTGCTGGGGATCTGTCCGCGGGCTCTGGCAGCAGGAGATGCACGCGTCCCTGAGAGTGCCTTACTTACTGATTTGGAAGACAGCACCAACATTTCATCCTGCCTGCTGGATTTAACTTAGATGGATAGACAGAAACTGAATACTAATAATGGTAGGAGAAGAGAAGAAATAACTCCACACCCCTGCCAGCTGAGCTTTCCTAATTGCTGGCCCCAAATTTGGGAGTTAGAGCAGAGCTGAGTTTTGTGAGTTGCCGTGACGGCTGCACTAAAGGAAATCCTTTCTCTGCAGAAGAGTTTCTTTCTCCCCTTCAGAGACCAAGTGATGCTATGGGTCACTAAACAAGGAGGATAAAAAATAAATTGGCTTTTGGCAGTCAGAACAGGTATTTCTTGTACAGAGAGGCTTGCTATCGTTGGAGACAGCCTGAAGAAAGACTTCACTGAAGCTGGAAGTGAAGGACAGAGACTTCTGACACCTGGTGCATGAGAGTGACTCATTTTCACCTCCATCTTCTCCTTCACATCCCCCAGTGACCTCCTCTGCATTAAGCACTTACACTTGAGGTATCATGCACATCCTTGCACAAGAGCAGGTTACACCAGAGGAAAAAAGGTGTACCTCAACAGCAAAAGCAGAATGATCAGGAAGAGACTGTTGATTCAGGTCAAGAAATTCACTGCCAAATAATATTTCTAACTGATAAATTGCCCCCACCACCCAACCTACCCTTTCCTCATATGAAAATTGGCCCAGAGCCCAGTGATGGCATGAGGCTGAGGGCAAAGCACTGGCTTTGCTCATGGCCTTCTCCAGAGGATGGAGAAGTCAGATGTCTCTGTAGAGGCACAGAGGCTTTCACAGGGGCTGTACAGGTGCACCAGAGGCTCCTCAGAAATGCTGGTGGAACCTGGGCAGGGTTACAGAGCTGACCCACAGGACTGTTCATTATATTTCCAAGGAGAGGGAGGTAAATCTCCACAGCTTTACCTTCCCCCAGCTTCCTCTGAGTTCTACAGAAAAGGTGCATGACTAAGGTGCACACTTGCAACAACTTAGAAGACTGAACCAAATAATATTTATTACATACAGTCATGGTGTATTTTAAACTCTGCTGGAACCATCTCATGAAATGTTAATTTTGAGAGCTATTTCCCTTCAGTGAAAATGGGGCAAGCAACAAGAAATTACATCAAAAGAGACCTGAAGTATACAAAGAGACAGGAACGGTTTGCACATTCCAAAGCTTTGGCAGATCTACTTTCAGGAAATGATAGTTCTGCATGAATTTCAGGCAAAATGAAGAGAGGAAGAGAACCTCAATATTTATTCTGACTCTCTTAAGTATTCCCAATTATTAAAGCTACTACTGTGGTTGTGAAAATACAGGCCTCACCTCAGGAAAAGTGCTCTGATCTGTGCTGTAGAGAAGCTCCTACTAAAATTTCTCATTGATCCTTAGAGTCTCCAGATTAAGCTAAATCCTTATTCATGCTTACATCACAGCAGCACATTTTCAGGCTCTGTTTCTTTTATGTAGAAAGGCTTTTTTTCTCCCTTCATAGAAGCAACTTTGGCCCAAATGCCTGTAATGATTGCTCTTGCAACAAGCCTCAGTGCACACAGTCATCCACATGGCAAAGCTAATAATTTTGGTATTTTGTTTGGAATTTTACACTCTCTATTTTTATTTAAAAGTTTTAAAAGGCATTTATTAACCAAAGAGAGAAGAAAAAGAAAAACTGCATTAGCAAGACAGTGCAATTACATCATTGCTGAGTTCACAATGAACTGCTGTCAACTCTTCAAGCACGCACAAAATAGAAGGGGGTTTTACAGCCTGTCACCATCTCCTGACAGGCAGGTAAGTCACTGCTAATAATCAAAACAAAGCTCCTTTCTGGGGTCTGACTTCTCCCAGGAATACTCTCCAAGATGACAGTCTTTAGTTAATTCACGACTGGAACATGCTTTTGCTTCCAATGTGAAAATTGTGCTGCTTTCCGAGGCAAAGCCAGAGAGCTGAGCTCTCCCCTTTGAATTCCTTTTTACACCTGAGCCCTGTTTGACATAGCAAAGGCACATCCCACATGGATTTTTACCAGCAAATGTCAATGGAAGCAGGTACTTCCCTGCCATTTGTGTCTTGAGAAGCACCCATCAGACAACCCAGCAGGATCCTCTTAAAATCTTTGTATTCGATAACATTTCTGAAATGTTGAATATTTCTGATTATGTTGAGTGAAATTTTGGAAATACCACCACACTTTAACCCCAGATTCTTATTTCAGGAACAGCCAAATGGTACCAAAACGCAAAGATTGAGGTGAGTGTAGGAGATGTTTTCCTTGAGTTTGGAGCAGACATTTAAACTGCTTGTAAACAACTGGTAAACAACAAGAGACCCCCTAACTACAGTCCTAAGGTAGCTAAATGAGGCAGATTGAAAGTGAGAGCTTCAGACACATTTAATGAGTGAATGTTGATGCTTCCAGACCTACAGGCCAGATGGTCCTATTTCTACAAAGCCCAAGGATGGAAAAAAGTAAAACCCTCCAGGTGTCTACTGTACATTTCAATCTGTGATAATAGTCAAGAAATGACAAGTCTGATAAATTAAAACCCCAGGAGGCAAAACCCAAACCAGAGAGAATTTATAGAGAAAATACAATTTAAGCAGCAACTTATGGAAACAAAATGGAAATAAAACAGCTTCCTACAAAAGAACTGTAATATTTTATTTAATCCAAAGCGTGTAATGTTTTTTTTTTTTTTTTAAATGCTAATCTGGAAGAGGCTGTTCTTTGCTAGCCTCCACCTCTACTAAAGTTTTCTTTCTCATTCAGACTTCCACCACTTGTCCAGCCCCACTGTCAGTGCCTGTCATGTTGCACAGTGATGTATTATTTATACTTTGTACCAGCATTAGGTGTGGCCTTGGTGCTGCAGTCAGGCTCAAGCAGATCCATCCTGTGCCCCTGCAAAACCTGTCACAACAGGAAAGGGACGGAGCCTGCACACCAGGCTGACACAGAAAATAACCTGTTGCAGAATAATGATCTGGGTGAACCTTAATTTGTGCATACAACATTTCAAACACCACTTGAGACAGCTGTGATTTTCTGGGTTCAGTTTAGCTGCACAAGTTCTCATTGGAAATGCTTCTACATCAGTAATTTAAGGGGGGAAAAGGCTGTTGCTTCCTTGATTGATGTTGCTTGAGCTGTGACATGCCTTATTCCAAGTATTATAAGCAAGATGCACCAAAAGAAAGAAATTTATTTTCTCAAACAGGCAGGAAAACACACCACTGAACTCATTAAAAATACCCATGTAGATAATTTTATTCCAGCTTTGGTGTTCCTTAGTTTCAGTACAGCAAGGGTTTTACAGCACCTCACTTTTTTACCAGACAGCATTTCATTAAAATTCCAAGCCCTTAGAAAATGGGAGGTTCATTATTTTTCAAATTTACCTACATTTCAATATGCTGAAATCATTTAACCAGGAAGCAGAGGTGCTGCTATGCAAATATTCACTAAGTGCCCATGTCATTACCTCATCCAGGTAAGGCAGAGGCCCCCTGAATTTGGTCAGTTATTGAAAAATCAAGGGGAAGCACAAAACCTCCTGATGCTCATTCAACAGATGTGAACTCAGATTCTGACTTGTGATATCCTATATCTGTATTTAGAAAAGTGTGCACAAACCAGAAAGGTGTTATTTGAAAATAAGACAATGTTGTACACATTTACTCAAAACAAATGACCTTTAACTTATATTATACAGAATCCACTTGTTTATTTCAGAAATCTGGGCCTCATTTTGTTTGATACCACAATATAAAATCAAAGAAGTTACTGATTTTTGAGAATCAGAAACCTTTTCATATTAAAAATGTTAACAGTGTCTTACATCCTTATTCTTGGAAAGTAGCATATCTTGGCTATACAGAATAAAACTCTTATTCCTTTATCTTTGGTGAAAACCACCTCACAATTTACTCCACAGTTACCAGATTAGTTACACTTTTCACTTGCTCACTGCCTTCTCAAAACTAAAATCAAGCAAAAAAATTCTCTGTAAAAAGGATTTTATCTTTCTTTGGACCTTCCTTCTCTCAAGGTCCCAAGCAGAATGAGAAGTAGAAGCTGGTATGCATTTTGAAGAGGTTATGCAGACTGCAGATTTTCCACTGTTGTTAATGCTTAAATAATCCATTTCCTTCTCCTTGATGTATCTGCAGTCTTTGTAGACTAAAAACTTTCACGCTGGCATTTCCTAATGAGGAGAAGCATCTGTATGAGAATCTTGTAAACAAACTTCTAAAATGCTTTCTTAAATCTCATTCTTCACTAAAATGCTACTAGCATAATTTTTTAAAATTAGAGCTCTGCTATGTTTTTCCTGGAAACTTTCCAGTCCAAGAGTGTAATCCCTGCAGATGTATCTACGTGCATTCAGCAGCAATCTGAAAGGACAGCTGATGTGACCCCCCTCATAGGCAGGTGTCTCCCATATCTCTTAATTATTTGAACAAAGTAAAACAAAACAAAACAAAACAAAATCATCAGATGATCCACTGCACATGGAGGCACAGAAACATCACTTAGTTCTTAAGTAAATAATCTGATAGTCTGCTCACAACCAAATATAATAAATACAAGTCCAAACAACCTACAAACGTTATCCTAAGAATATTCTAAACTAGAAAGTGAGGCATCTAAGAGCCTTTCTGGGCCCCAAAGCATTTTGCAAGTTTTATACTGATTGCACTTCCATACATACATGTATCCAATGATCTGGCATGGTGCCTTTGTTTGACCTGCTGCTAAGCAATGAAAGCTGAAATACAGCTTTCAATATTGTGCTCTAATTGCCCATCTTGCAATTAAGGCAGGTAAGGAAAAAGCCTTTGGGGATCCCAAGCACCTGCAACGTGCACAGAGAACTACTGACCAGGGGAAATATTTAAATATGTTGGCCACGTGCTCAGGTAAGTTTTCACAGACCGTGGCAGCTACCAAAGAGCTGGAATGAGCTACTTAGGCTCATCATCTCCAAACATGAGCTAGTAAATCACTACAGCTTTCATGCAACCCCTCTGTTCTTCCAAACTCGACCACCCGAGGAGGACAAGTGCAGCTCTCTGGCAGGGCAGTCCTGACTTTGCATATGGCTTGAGGAAAATAAATACTCCACCTGCATAAATACATTTCATCAGCACAACTTAACCTTCTCAATGTAGCTTTATCATTGACTTTAGACAGAAAGAATTCAAACTGCTTGCTGGGAGCAGAGGAAATCGGTGTTGGTGCTGTGAACTACAAGTGTCTCCATCTGCAGTGAGCATAGAGAGAAGGAGGACTAAGGCTTGGCATCCCTCAACAATGAGTTATGGGGCTATATGGCAATAAACTTAACACTTAGGTTGTAAAAGAAAACATAAATGGAACCACAAGGCCCTGATTTATGTACTAGATAGATCCTGCTTTGAGATCTAGATTAATTCTTTAATAAAGATGCTATCCATCACTGGAAAAGGCCTGCCTTGGTTGTTTATTTGCCTATCATGAACAAAGAGTGTTAATTATGTTGTTTCAGATATAGTAGGTCTTCCCTGATACTTATAGCCTGCCACACAGCAATATGTCTTATGCAGGAATGCATTATATTTTCAATTGAAAACGACTTACCAAATTGAAAACATAATTTTTTGTCATTGGAAGCCATATAATGTATTACAGCTTGTACTGCTACAACATAGCAACAGAAGAAAATATCATATCTGCACCTATTTTTACTGTAGAAAACAGAGTTGTATACTGTTTCAATTATCAGTTAAAAAAAGTGTCACTAGGGATGAAACAAAGCTAAGGATTAGTTTCAGGAATGTCAAAATATCAATAACTGTTCTGAAAACATTTCTGCCTACAGTACTACAAATGTCATAAGCTGAGGCTTTCTGGCTCCTTCTCTATCACCTTGAATAGAAATGTCATCAGGACAGGTGTTCTTACACAGTCTCACCTCCTATATATTTTGGGATAGGTCCTCTTCTCAGACAAATCCAAACCTCAACAAAATTAAATTAAGAAAACAGGACTGACCACAGCCACAGTGGAAGGTGAGCTGGTACTTGGTTAGCCCCAGTTTCACTCTCTGTTTTTACTTTAGGCCTTTCCCACATTGAAATTGAATGCTAAAATCAAAACTTCCCCAAACCTAAAGCATCCAGGCCAAACTGAGGCAGTTAGAACAAAACCTCCAGGGATTTACCAAGTCCAGTCTAGGACAGAACTTTGAAACACTTACAATTGTCTCATTATTACCCACTGGCAAAATTAATTTTGATTTATTAGTGTTATGAAATTAAAAGGTATGAAAATATGGGCTAAAATCAATGACAGTTAATCTAATATAAAGTTTTGATATCCAAATTGTGTACAAATTTTGTTTGATGTAAAAAATAAATAAATGCCAAACACTAGCTGCTACAGTGCCATTCAGAAGTGGAAGAACAGGTTTTGATGCTAAAAATGGGGATTTCTGATTTGAAATGTAGATTAAGCCTATTGCAAAGGCATGATTGTTTTTAATTGAACACTTTTTTTAAAATCTCTGTGTTATTCCAGCAGTGAAGCACCAGTACAATTTGTTGGGTCAAATAAGCCATCAGGAGCTTAATTAGGTAACAACAGATCAAGCTCTTGAGCCTCACTCCAATATCACTGAGACCAGTGAGCATCTTCCATTGATTGCAGCAAGTTTTGCTTCAGATCCATACTCATTTCCTTCCAACCAATAAAGTGCTGCCACTTCCTCAATATCCTTTTGCAGGCCTCCTTATTTGTTTCCCCTGTGAACACTGCCATCCCTAAAAGAAACCCATAATGGATTTAACTTTAATTGAAAACAAAGGAAGGAAGGCAATACTTTTCCAATATTTCTATATCCTTTAATCTAACTTCTAACAATTATCTCCACAGCCACTTTATTCTTGGGCTGGCATTAAAGTATCCAGTCGTTAGGGTTTCTGAAGCCTCTGGACTAAGAATCCTGTAATGACAAAAGTAAAAATTTCAGTTCTTGAGCTGAAAAAAATAATATTTTAAAACTTCTTCCATTCCATCTGCAATCACAAAATGCAAGTACTCAGTGTGATTAAAAAAAACATTACTGGAACATGAAATTTCTTCAGTCTCAGCAGCTCGGTTTGGGTTTAAAAAGTGTTTTGGACAAATGTTCAGATAACATGGTGGGTTTTTTCTAATTCTGTCTTTTAATCCTGAGAGCTGCATTTCTTTATCACTGTTGCTGGTTTAATCTAAACATTTTTATTCCTATTCCTTCCCAGGTTGTCAAGATTATGTCCCTATTTACATTTTCGTTCTCTTGCCTTCAAAAGCAGAGTTTAAATCTGTGCAAGTTTTGGGTAAACTGGGAGAGCAATACTTGGAAGTTTTAGTAAATGCTACTTTATAGATAATGAATTGTGCTTCTTATTTGTAATTATAAAGCCATGAAAGTTTTCTGAATATATTGCAATGTCCACTATAATTTGTCTTCTTCGAGAACTTCCTTTTCCTTTAGAGTTTCCCTTTCCCTCTTTCTCTGAAAGAAATTCCAGTCAGTGGCCATGTACTCCTGACTGAAACAAGCCCCAGTCTGACCTTTTAATTTTGTTTTCATTTACTTTAGAGATAACAGAAGACTGATGTTAATGTTTTGTAGTTGGGACACCTGTATGTTGTCAAATCTCCTTTAACACAGGGTGGTAAAAACTGCATATCTGATGCTCAACCTGTACTCTCACTACCCAAAATGTTTTTCCTCCTGATTTACATGATTAACTTATTTAATGAGGCAGAAAGAAGGTCTCATCCATTGTGGTTAGTCACAAGCAATGCAGTACTGAATAAACAGCAACAGCACATTAATCTCTCTGACTTTTCATTATTACCCACTAACAGGAGTACATTTGTACCTGCTTTCATGGTTAAATGCACTCGTTTGCTGGTTTTAAGGAGGGAAGAAAAAAGCAACCCCAAAATTATGACACAGCATATTAAGAAATGCATTTTGGATGCTGCAGGAAGTGCAGTAAAGGCCAGAAGGGACAGGTAAGAGGCCATGGCAACATCTGGCACCATGGGAAGAGTTTAGGAAAGGAGAGCACATAAAACAACTCTCCCCCAAGGAAGGGAGCCAGCACCCGAGGGCTCGCTCTCTTCTCCTTTCAGCAGGAGTGAAATAACCAGAGCTCAATAAAAGATCTTGGTCCCCCACGTGTGAGACATGGAAATCCAGAGTCTTTTCCTGTGCACAAATGCACGGGGCCTTTCTGTCCCCTGTGGCTGCTGGCCCATGCTGGGGTCCTCCCACACTGCATCAGTTTCCTCAGGAGCAGAAGACACCACAATACATCATGTATTGTCTTTTCCTACCATTTCCTCTCCAAAGAGGTAAATAAAACGTGGCATTTGGTGCTATCTCTAGTATGGTGCAGCCTGCTGGCATTACTGTGTGAGAGCATTGCCAAGCAGAGCCCTGTTCCCAGCCAAGGGAGCATTAGAATGGTGATTCTGGTTAGATTTTGTCTGAACAGCCATTGGCCAGCACAGAGTGCGTGTGCTCCAAAGAGAAGGGTGATGATTACAGCAAGACCCCTTCGTTACAGTCTTGGCTGGGGTTTGTTTGCTTGTGTGACCCCTCAGCTCTGGGACTGCCCTGTGTCAGCAGGACTGCTGTGCCAGCATTAAAAGCCATGCACTGGGAACAGGCTCGGACTCAGCAAGACATGGTGGGCACACAGAACAGGAAATTCCAGCAGCACTCCCAGAAAGGAAAACCCTTACAGCTCGTCCTCTCCATTAAAACCAGAGACGAACCATTGCTCATCTGCAAACACTTCTTTTTCCACTCCCAGAATGGTTGGAGCAAATGAAGATGTTGGAAAATGCTCCTTTAGAATCATCTCCACCAATGTCCCACCACTTCCAGGGATGGGGCATCCACAGCTTCCCTGGGCAACTTGTTCCAGTGCCTCACCAGCCTCACGTTAAATAACTTCTTCATAATATCTAATCTAAACCTGCAATCCCTCAGTTTAAAACCATCAACCCCTGTCACCACTACATGCCCTTGCAAAAAGTCTCTCTCCAGCTGTCTTGCAGCCCCTTTTAGGTGCTGGAAAGCTGCTATAAGGGAAGATATGAATATCACGAGCAATACATTCATCTTATCCATTATGCAGAAGTCTTTGTATTCTAGGAATTAAATATTAGCTAGATCTATCCTTGTCTGCATGAAAAGATCAGTACCACTGACCAGCAGTACTTTGAAGATGCCAACAACTTTAGATCAGAATCTTTCCACACAAAGGTTTTTTGTTGGAGTTTTTTATACTTTTTTCTAATGAACTCACAGGCAAACTTTGAAGGAGGGAGTATAAAAGGCAGTGAACAAAGCAAGGTTCATGTCCATTTTTGTCTTTGTGGAGAAAAAAGTATCTGTCTGGGAGTCAAGATTTTGTAATGGGCTGAGCTGCCATTGCTGCTGTTTGTTCTGTCCCAATGCACCAGAGCAGAACCAAAGTCTTCCCCACCCAGTGGACTGATGTAAAGAAAGCAGCACATTTCTAAAAGATGAAGGAGCTGTTTAAGACAAAAAGAGGTAGTGATCAACAGGAAATAGACATTTCTAAATGTAGAAAACCAGTAAGAGAGGAGAAATTAGAAGACAGAGCTGGGGGAAGAGCAGTAGGACGATGCAGAGACAGGGAAGGTGGGTTTTGCTTTTGCCTGTCTTCTAAGCATGCAGCAAAAATAAAAGTCTGTGTCAAGGCAGGATGGTAACACTCCTACCAAAGACAGGGAAGAAGATTTTGGTAGTTGTCTCCCAACCACATTTGGAAAGAAGATGTGCAGACCTCTCCCTTCACTAGCAATCAAAGTCCTTAGCAGACAACATCTTCTCAGGATGACTTGCCTGTACCCAAGATTCGTAGCCTAATAAATCTTGGGACCTCACATATGCTCCAGAAGATGGAACAATTTTAGCTCAGTTTAGTACAAGTTAGTAGTTGTAATGGAGTGTTGTGAAATATTTGACCTGAAAGGGGCAGGGGTTATAGTTCCTAACTATCCTGAAAAAAGATTCATGTTTGATGGTTCCTAACCAGCATTAATCAAGCTAGGGATTGTACTGCATGCAAATGTCCCCAAAGCTGAGCACAGTAATGTTTATTAAAAAAACCCAAGGGACCTAGTCTATAAATATAAAAATATAATATAATTTATAAAATATTCTATAA
>VZSE01009345.1:5212688-5227313 GCA_013398275.1 Promerops cafer | reverse complement strand
TATTCTATAAATTATAAAAATATAAATATAAAATATATAAAAAATATATGCCTTATAATCTGAATCAAGAAGATAACAGCCAGCTAGTATTACCAGTTTACACAGCTGCCCTTTTTGTTTAAGAAATACAATACTCTGTCCTGAACTTCTAAATTTCCTATGGATGACCTGAGGAAATATTTATTCAGGAAACGAACAAAGCAAAGAACCACCCACCTTGCACAATAACCCTAGTCACATTATATAACAATAAATCTAAATTAACCTTAACTTCATGGTATTCCAACAGAATTTTGCATTAATTTCTGATTTGGAAGAGCTTTACCTGTCACTTTATATATTTCATATATTCTTCCCCAACCCTTCTAAACAAAACTGTTTTCTAGCTCTAATATCCCATCATATTAAAACAGTATTACAGACAGAAGATATTTCATATTCTGGAGTTTTTCAATACTTTTATAGTATTCACAGCTGAAACCACAGTTAGAAAAAAATTAATTGAATAATTTTCCATAGAAGAATTCGATCAAATCTGATCAAATCAAAAACCTCTTGCAGTGGAAATGTATGAAATTAATAATTTTTATCTTGTCAATTGAAGAAGGCATAAATGTTCCATTTCAACTTCCATTTTGAATAATTTAATTTCCATTCAATTTACATTTATATTTACATATAAGCAGAATGAACATAAATGAAAGGAATTAACACATAAAATTAAAGCTATTTGACCACAAAAAGCTTCACAGTGTCTTTTTACTTCCAAAGGCATTTGAGGACAACAGTCTGCTGTTGGGCTCCTCTAGATGCAGGAAAAAAAAATTGTAAAACATTTGTAGAAACCACAGCACAGATGATGTAAATATCAAACAAAGGGTTATCACATTCACTCATATCCCATATTCCATCTGTACTGCTCTGATCAGGGGATGTCACTACAGTGGCCTCACAAACCTTCATTAACAAAGATCTCCCTGTGTGACTTGATCAGATTAAAAATTACAACTTCAGAGCACAAAAGAAAAGATATTCTGGACCATCTATTTACCTCACTGAGAGCCCAGCCACGAGCCAGTATGACATGGGGAATTTTAGGTGCCTGACCACAGGGGCTCCTTCATCTCTCTCATGATAACATTGCAGTGGCAAATAAATAATCCACTGCAATGGCAAATAATCCACTGCAACCAGATGTGCTGACATGCAATAGACACCCACACTAGAAGGTTAGACATGTCCCCTGCTGACATCATACAGTTCTCAAAAAACTGCAAAAATAGCTGAAGAACAGAAAAGCAGTGCTAGGAAGACACCTCAGAAGCTGATATAGTTGGGGGGATGCTGATGTCTGCCGTTGTTAAATTTATTAGAAGTCAGTAACTAATGCTGGGATTGTGAATGCAGCACTAATATAAAACAGATGAGGTTTCACCACTATTCCCTGGGAAACAATTTAACAATCATTTACCTTCACTTTGCCCTCTGACAACTACAGAGGCAGATCTGCCTACAGAAACGTCTGTAATGCAACTCTTTGGTGCCACACATTCAGTGAAAGCAAAGCCCTGCACACGCTCTCTGCTTTTCCAATATTCTATTTTGTACCAATACAGAAGGACAAGGAAGAGCTTGTTTCAAAACCACTGATATAAATTGAAAAAAAAAAAAAAAATAGATGGGGGAAAGAAAGAAAGAGCAGGTAAGGGGTAACACAGCAAGGTACAATCAATAGAAATTAGAATAAAGAGAGACTATGACAAAAGATGAAAGTTTGGAATAAAACAATCCACAAGTCCCATTTCCTTAGCCTGCAGCTGGTTCTTTTATTGCTACAAGCTGTGTTTCTGGGAACCTGAGCACCCTGCAGCCTGATAAACTGCTGCATCAGCCTGCAGCTCTGCTGAGCTGGGGAAGAGGTTGCCCTGCTGCTCACGTCTGTAATTAACCCCTTCCTTGCCTCTCGTGTGTCTCACAACGCCGGGACACGGGACAGAACCAGAGATATGAATGGGCAGGCTCCAACAGACACACAGAACTCCCCTGTCACACGGGTGGGTGAAGCCCATCTCTGCCCCACATCTGCTCCCAGCTCAGAGGGTTCCTCTGCCCACAGCATCTGGAACACCCCAGCACTGGAGCCCCGCTGAAGTCACAGGGACTGACAAGGTACTTCTAAATTCTACAGTTAATGACAAGGTTCCAGTTCCCAGTACAGAGCAAGGAAACTACTTCTAACTTGTCACCACAGCTGCCCAGATCTACCTCTGTAGTTTTTTCATTTGGTATTTTGCATTAAATTTCTCAAGACTTGAAACAACAACAACAAAAAAATCTTAAAAAACCGAAATTAAAGCAAATCAAATAACAGTGGCAACAACAAAACTTTATGATACTTATTGGGGGTATATTATTCCACTTCCTCATGAATGCTTTAGTATTCAAGCAAAGAGCATATGCTATACAAATCAAAATTTGTCCCAGCTCTGCATTAGACACAGAATATCCAGACATGATACAGTTATTATGTGCAACCATTGCAATTACAAAGACTGCTAAAGCATGTAATTCAACAGCCACTTCATGCAGTATCTCTTCAGCTGATCTGGCAAGAAGGAGCAGGACTTGCAGATTAAGTGTCAGCCTCACAGTTGCCTGTGAATGCTACCATTCACTTAAAAATGATTTTTCTCATTTTAATTGCACTGTGCCCACATGCTAAATCAGAGTTTCTTTCCATGACAAGCATCATAAGCCAAATGTGTTGTTTGAAAGAGTCAAGTTACTTAAAATATACACTATGGCCAAGTGTTCTCAGCCTGGATTTATGTTTTTTACAACACCAAATCATCTCTTCATGTTACAACATGCTGTATACTGCTTAAAAATTAATTAATATTATTGCAACAGTAGTGCTATAATGAGAATTGTTTACTCTTTGGAATTTTAAGAATATTCAACAGCCTGGTTAGCAATAGTTTCTAGAAATTAACTTTGAAATCTGGTAGTTAAGGTCTGTTGCAGAAGAGCTTTCATTATGTGACACCTAATTATAATACAGTTTTAACAATCAAGCAGATAAAAGCAGTGTCAGTGTCAGTCTAATTAAATGCCTCCAAAGGGAAAAATGCAATCACTTAGTAGGCTTAATTTTATATTACTAAAAAACCTAACAGTTCTTTTTTTTCACCCCATAGTTTCACATGTGTGTGCTGCTCTGAGATGTATGGAGCATCCCAGAGCACCAGTGGCAGGAGCAGCCTGGAACATCCATCTCTGGTCCATAGAAACCCCATTCCCAACAAGAAATCATCCAACGCAACATTTTATTTTCCAAAAGACCTTTTTTTTTTAAGAAGACTTCGCAGGATTTTCAGCAGAAAACTTTCATCTAAACAGTTTCTCAACATCAGACATTTTTTCCATGTATTTCATCAGAAAATAGAGCTGGTTGTAACTGTTGTAACTGAGGGAACATTTACCAAACCACAATTCTTGGCATAAGCAAGTCAAATTACTGTAGTAATAAAACAGCTATTTCACCTCTATTTCACCTCTAGCAGCTATTTAACCACCAGGACATGGTATTAGTCTTATCTATTGACCTTTGATTATACTGCAGATATGAAAAAGAGTGGTGTATTTTTTTATTTCATTTTTATTTCCTGATTTTATAAGATAGTGTGAAAGCTCTTACCAGACGAATTGCTTTATGGACAAAATATCAAGATGAAAATTCAGCTTCATTTTTGCATAACTATGAAATGCTTTTTGCACTAGTAACTAATGGGAATTTAAGCATCAATTGGATGAAATAAATACTTGGATCTTAGAACAAAGAGCAAATATAATGTAGTAAATTCATCTTCCTTTCAAGTTTTGTGTGAAGAGAGCATGGAATAGGGACAGGAGCAGACATAAGGCCAGCTCTGTACTGTGATTTCCTGAAAGCTGGTGCCCAGAGACCCTCAATCAGGCAACTGATGAATTTTGTACTTATTCAAGTAATGATAATTTACAGCAAGCCATGCAATCATACCCATCACTACATGCACTATCACCTGAACACAGTCTACTGGCCACAATTAGAGTACCATGAAGCATTTCTCTGGGTTAATTCTTCTGTGTCTCTAAAATTGACCTTTTTCCTGGAAATTCCTCACTATTCAAACTTTCCTTGGTCTGGTTTCACCTCATTGTGTATTCCTCTTCTCCATCTCAGCAGTCCATTAATGTTTAGTGCTGTCTCCCACCTTGCCTGGAGTTTGTTCTAATGTCCTGCAGTGCTCAGTGTTCCACACCTCACCCCTCTGCACTCACTTGGTACTTCACTCACACAGCTTTTTATTTACAGTCGTAGCTTAACACAGCAAACTCAGGGGTCCTACTCTCCACTGGGGCACTTTCTGTCTGACCCCAGATATTCCCCACTCTCAGCAGCACCATCTCCAGCTTTTTCATCAGCTTGCCAAAACCTTGATACTTTTCAATATCTTCTAAAAGCTTCCTTGCTCTCGCTCTCCTTTATCACAGTTGGAAATGATGTGATTTTCCCTGCTGTTCAACTCTGTAATCTCGGGTTTGTTTCTGATGTCTGAGGCTGTGCTTTCTCTCCTCAGCTGTGGTAGTCCACTTTACCCAAACAAAGGTGAGAAGGATTCAGGTGTTTTCACCTGGTCCCCAGGCACTCAGCAACAGGAGGAGATGGGAGTCATGGGAGGCACCTCCACCTGCTCGCTCTTCACCAGCTGAAAGCTCTGCTCCTATTTCCAGCCATTTACACCTTGCAGAACTACAAAAGTCATTTCATCACCCCTGCCAGAAAGACCTCAGTCAGGGCTAAATGTGCTACCTGCACTCCATCCCCAGGCACTGCCCAGTGAAAAAGCTCAGAAGAGCTTCTGGCTACTATTAACCACTCAGGATTTGTCTGCAGCAGCATTTCCCAGGGGACAGCTGGCACCTGCCTTGCCCAGCTGAAGGCACCAGTTATTATTTCTGTGATGGAGAAAAGAGGGGAGCAGCAAGAACTATCCTGTTCTCAGCTTTTGGTCATTATGAATAGTGCCCCATTTCATGGGAATATTGGGGATCACAGAGTGGGAAAGGACACAGTCTTTGGCAGGCTGATTAACAGCTTTCAAGCCACGTCTCCCTGATTCAGTGATTTCCACTTGTACTCAGTTAAGCTTCCAGCACAGGACAATGAAATCTTTTTTAGCTCTACTCTCCTGCTTGGCTAAAGACACTGGAGTGAGTAACTCGCTGTGGTGTGGAATAGCCATGCCAGTAAAGATGATATTTGTGATGGCTATGGTGGGTTTTTCCCTTTATTGAACTGACATTCACATTTTACACTATCAAGCTGAAAAATTCTCATTTGGCCAAATAATTATTTATCCAAGACCTGACCTTTTCGAAAAACCTCCCAAAATAATCCACATTCTCAGAAAATTTTATTTGCAATTGTTATAATTGCAATTATTACTGTCTTTTCTAATCACTTTCAAAATCAGAGTATTGTCTGTGGTGCTCCACAGTTTCAAACTGAGCCTAATTGTTTCCTAAAATACCTTCTCTCCCAGCTTGCTCTGTCAACCTATGAAGCAATAGAGTCCAGCTATTTTAACACTGCTAAACCCATCCTTTTCATTCCAGAAAACTCACTTGAAACTTACTGTTTCACTTTTGAACCCATTTATAAATCCCTTTCAAAAAAGGTTTGGAAGAATTTAAGCCAACATTATGTGGTAACTCCTCCCTTTTCCTCAACATTCCAACTAATGTTGTACCTGACTGCTCACCAGCAGCTGTTTTATTTTCTTACAAAAAAAGGACAGCCACAAATAATTCTCACTCATTGCATCTAAACCTGGAAAATGATGTTATAGGCAGGTGATCCAGCTTCTTATCTACATGCAGACCACCAATTGATATGTTACAGATATTTGTGAATAAATATTATCATTAAATTAATTGCTTAAACCAAAGATAACTACCTTTTTCTTTTTTTTTTTTTTTTTTTAACGGCCCTGTCCCACTTTATTTGCTGTATTGAACCTAATATATTTTGTGCAGTCAGGAAGAGAACACCCCCTACCAGCCTGGGTTTTGCCTCTGCTTCCCATGAACACCATTAAGTGTTTAATGGAGCTTGCTTTCCATGGAAGTAAAGCTGGGAGTGAGTAGTTAATGAGACTGAGCTCTACATATTTTTTCTGGAGAGAGTGAATTATGTATGTTTGGGGACAAATGGGTAAAAAACCCTCACAATACTCAAAAGGTCATATGCCAAATTCATAAATGCCTATTCATGCACAGACCTCATTTTTCTTTACTGCTTGCTGATGCTACTTGTTTCAGGCTGGTTGTACAGCTGAGCAGACTAATCCTGTGGTGTAAATGGTTTTAGAAGTCAATTAAAAAAGAAATCCAGATTTTGCCCCCACTGGGAAGCCCTGGCTCGCTGCACATTGCTGCTCTCAGAGGATGCTTTTGTGACGTTGCTTCGGCACACAGAACTCTGTGAAACAGCAACTGCAGTACCTAGAGCTAAGAGAGCTTGAAAGTCCCTGTGTGTTCTCCCATCCTCCTTGGTGGCAGCCAGACCAAGGATGCATAAACAAGTCTAAGTTTCTTTATCAGCAAAAGGATGAGATGGGGCTCCCTGCAGCTGGAGCAGAGGGAAATTCACCTCACCATCACCTGTGCAGGCAAATCCAGGGCAGAGATGTTTGCATTCTACAAGGGCAGAGCTATTACTGCATTTCTAGGAAAATACTTGAATACAAGAAGCCAATTATAATATTTGCATTCCTCCCATAGCATAACAGTCCCTTTTATCATTTCAATTGCAGTAATTTGCTGTGGCTCATACTCCTTTGGAAAAGCAGAAGTTTCTGGAGACATCTGCAGCCAAAGTGCCTGGTAAGGAGTGATGTTTATGCAAAGGGTTTTTGGTCCATGACACTATTGGAAAGCCCAGAATGAACTTTCTAACACTGGCCCTAGGTACTCCCATGTATTTTCAAAGATGTTTATAAACATTTACTATTAATATAAATATGAAATAATTGACAATAATAGATTTATTCCTCAGATATTATCAGGGTACTAAACATACATTTCTAGAGAGCTCAGATTAGTCCCTATATGTAGCAATTATGAATATAGCTTTTATCAGGCATTTCAATTTTTTAAAATTATAGTCTTGCTGGGCAAAATGTTTTCAGCACAGAAAGATAAGAGGATACAAATATCTCCACTAAAATGTTTTTACCAAACTATTTTCACTAGACAAAAAACCAAAAGATGTATAAGCAGCAAACATTTTTGCAGCCTCTCCTCAATCTCTATTATTTCTAGGAATGGGGTGGAGAAAAAAGGGAAAGGTAGCACAAATAAAAATACGTCTTGGAAACAAAGTCAAAACCACATATTAAAGTAAAACCAAGCTATAATTTAAGAAAAAATTTGAAAGCTACAGGGGGAAAATACCATTTCTGTAGAGCATGAACAAGGGCAATTTTAGTTACGAACAACTCATTGAAACATTATCATATTTTTTTAAAAAAAATATTTATATGATATATATTTTTGTTAAGTAGAATATTTAAATTTTCAGATAACGCCTCCTGGTCTAGTCTAGTACAGGTCTTCATATTTTCTTGCTATTCAGTTCAAGAGGTAATGATCAGTAATCTAACACAAAATTCTAATATTTAAATGTTTTAGAGGGGATCAGTATTCTCTCAGTAATTGCTGCCAAACTGAAGTCCAACACTACCCGAATATTTTCAATAAAACAATCCTTAGATGACAGATGAAGTGTGGTTATCAGTGCTGCTGCCGAGGAAAAGACAAGCAGCAGTTGCAGAAGACAGCTGTACTGCTCAGGTAGCAATTACAGTAAATTATATTCCTGTTCCTGATGCCTTGAGAGGCTACCTAGAACAGAGGCTAGTCAGTGTTAAAGGAATAAAGCAGGTATTTATTGAAAGGACTTCACAGGATACCCCTTGGGCAGTGCAAGAGCCTGGCTGAGGCTACACCCAAGATGGACCCCAAGTCATGAGTTTTCACACTTTTTATAGTTTTGGTCCATTTCCATACTGGGGTCAATTGTCCAGTTACAGCTCCAGGTTATGAAGTCCCATCCTCCCAGACTGCTCTCCTCAATTCACTGTTGTTTATACATTTTTGGGCCTGAAGCTGCAGTGCTGTCCTTGGTTCTCAGGCTGGAAAAGCATTGTTTTGTCTGACTGAACTGTGAGAACTTGCTAACACTAGTCAGAGTTATACACTAATGCAGCACAGAATCTGGAAAATATGAAAGCTAAAACTCAAGGCATCACCTTAGTCCCCAGCATCCCTGACATCCCACAGGATCTTGGGTGTTCTGCTCACTCTTTGTCAGTTACATTTCAATAAAATGGAGATATTCTACTTCCCTAAAAGTTTCCTCCAAATCCCTCCATCATGAGGTTCCAACAGCCCCAGTCCACAGAAGACTTCATGTGCAAATACAAAACCTCAACTGATTTAAAGAGTAAGAATTTTAGAAACAAGAACATCAATAATAAATGTCAGAACAATCTATCTGTGTTGTTATTTTCTAAATATCCTTTGTACTTCTCGATGTTCTAGTGTCTTTTGAATCTCAACCAAATTATTAATCTCCTCACAAACTGATATAAAATGAATATTAACTGCAAACCTGCATCTCTCACCTCCTCTCTTGCATTTTAAATGAATGACTAATTCAGCTCTCATAAAAAAACCCCTAAAACATAATAAAACCTCAAGTGACTGCCAAACTTAGCAGGGTACCTCAAGGTACAAGACAGTCACATTTACATTCATCTGTGCAAATGGGAGGTATAACACTGGGACACAGTGGCTGTTCTCTCCAGATAATTATATTTTGGAATTGCAATGAAGCAAACAGAATTTCTCCTGCGCAGAGCAGAATTTCTTACAGCTGAAGACTAAATCTTACTGGTGTGAGCTGCTCACACAGACGGGGTTGGGAGAGCTGCCTGCACTGAGGAACAGCCTTCTGAGCATCCCCCAGAGCTGCCTGCCCTGCGTGGTCACCCTGAGGTGACCTTGGCACTGTCCACGCAGACCTGCTTTGCTTTCTCTGCTGATCCCCACACAGAAACACATCTCTGCCTCAGAAGTGAGTACCAGGTGCAGAGCCAGGAACAAGTCTCTAGGAACAGCACACAGAGCCCGTCCTGGGCAGGGGGAGAGGAGGAATGGCCCCGTTCTGCCTCTTGCAGTCCAGCAAGGGAGGGCTGTACCAAACAGGAGGATTTCTGCCCTTGGTGCAGGTGTAGCTGAGCTGTGCAAGTCCTTGCCACAGGACGCTGTGGTTCTGATGCTTTATAGTGGTTCACAGGGAAGCTGCCCAGGTCAGGAACAGAAACCCTCTGAGGCTTCTAAAGACATAAAAAGCAGCTGCTGCCTCAGGAAGCCTTGGCTGTTGGAGGCTCTGAGACCTGGGAAGGGGCAGCCAGGATTGTACATTTTATGTTTTTTAACACATTTGCTCTGGGCTACCTGTAAAAGTACAATTGAGAAAAAAAAGTGTAGGAGTAAAAGAAAAAGAATAAAAAATTAGTCTATTTAGTCTTTCCAGCAATGACTGTCCTGGTTCTTGACCTTGTGCAGAATTTTATTTTTAGTTGTTATGTACTAAAAAAGTATTTCACACCGCTGCCTCCAAAATATTGTCTTAATTCAAAAGCAACCACACGCGAAAATTGTGTTAGCTTTATACAAACTTTCTAGAAAAGCAGGCAGAAAATACAAGGATTAAAACAATTTATAGAAAAAAAAGGGCGTTTTTTAACTGTTAAGATGATTTTATCTGTTGTGAATATTCAAGGAGGAGTGGAAGAATGTGAAACATAATTAGTGGATATTCAGCTACCAGACTTCCTTGCACCTTGACACAGATTAAATGCTTAGTTATGTTCCTAAATGCAAAAGAAAATCTCAAGTTCTGCATTCTGAGTTTGGGCAAAAACACTAATGCAAGCACCAGAGAGGGTAGGAGGTGTCAGGTTGTCTGGTTTTTAGAAGAGTGTTACAAATAAAAATTGGGAATGTACTTGTTGCTTATGAGAGAGAAATAAACAGCACAAGAAATCCTGCTGAAAAGCAGATAAAGTGATGAAAAAATTACTAGGAACAACTGAAGAGCCTGATGCACAGGGCATTGAAGTAGGTATGGGCACTGCCATATGCCCCACACCCACCACTGCAGTGTGAGACAAATCTGGAAGCATGAAAGAAGGCATTGGGCACAAACAATACTTGGTACTAATAATTATTCCACAAGAAAGTACAAAACTGTGATTTTTTTTCAATAAATATTTCTTCTCCCTGTCCAGTAATGTAGGCTTTCAATGGATATGCCTGCAACCCAAATTCAGGAAATAGTGTAATCATGACAAGACTTTATTCAGAAAACTTTCTTTGTATTTCTGCGTTTCTATCTTTGACTTCAAAATGCCCTTTCAGCTCAAAAAGGAAAATAAATTTTTTTAAAAAGTTGGTGAGGGAGAGACACAGAAGAGGTTGGAGATGATGTTAAATTACCAGAAAAGTAATCTCTCTCATTTTGTTCTTCATCCTTTTGGTCTTTTCTTTTTGTGACAATTGCTCTCTTTGTCCTCTACAGTTTCTCCATGTTTCTTCAAGGCTCTTCATCTAATTTTAATGATGAAGAAAAATCAACATATATCAAATATAAAGACCCAAAACCCACTACAGACCCTATATTTGCTGCAGAGAATGGAAATCAATCATGAAAGAGGAAAACTAGATTTACATTTAATGCTCTCCAAGCCTGAAAATGCAGGGTCTTATGGGTTGGTTTTTTTTTTTTTTTTTTAATAGAAGAGAAATAAAATGCTCACATGCATTTTGAAAAATATACTAATTTTTGGTTCATTTATTTACTGAAAACCATAACTGACTTTATACATTATCAGAAGTCTTAATTTTGAGTTGTATCTGGAGGGTATTCTGCAAGATTTGCCTGTATGTGCAGTACAGTCATTACTTTTTTGAAGTGCACTGGAAAAGGAAATGAAGTCAGCAGGTTTATGATCTCAAAGCTTTTTGATTTAATTAAAAGTCATTAGCAGCAACCCTCACTATTCAGTGGCTGAACATGCCCAAATAGAGATCTTAAAGCAGAAGTCATAAAGCTGCAGGTTTTACAGCTTGCTCAGGTTGAATATATGGCAAAATTCAAGGATTTTCCTATGTTACAGTTGACTGAAAATGTGATAATAGAAGGAATATCACTATAAAAAATTAAACGCTGAGCCTAATGTGATTAAAGGTTAAAGTTAGTAGAAGTAAAGCACAGTAATTTATATCATATTCCCCCCCATGAATGTGTTGTGTGTTAGCTCTGTTCTTGATTTATGGCACTGGAAACTTCTCTGAGTCCCACATTTCAGTGCACACCCTCAGCCACAGCTGAGCTGCTCACTAATGTGCTGTACTCCCTGACGAGCTGGCCAATCTCACAGCCAGCCTGGTGACAGGAGCTCTGCACAATGAGAGCCCCTTCATTGGCATTCTGCTGTAATACCTATTAACAATTAGATTCCTCCTGCTTGCTATTGTGCCTTGCTATTGTCATTCCAACAACAGATGCTTTTCTTATAAACCACTGAATTTACTCAAATTTAAATGTCAGGCGGACCAAGTGAATGCACAGTCCATGAACCTGCACTGGGGAAAATGAGCTCACATCTGTCTCATTATAATATATTGTATTTCCATTTCATTTACTTTCCATTCTTAGCAGAGTTTCAAGCAATTTTTCAATTTCCAAACCAAGCAGCATCTTAGAAAAAGTGAGGTGATTTTTTTCCTTTCTGTGGCAGAAAATATATTGTTTGTTGGTATATTTTTGTGGTGTCACACAACCACCCAGCACAATGCTGCTCTCACAAATACATTGTTTAACCAAACAAAACAACGTGAGAAAAAACACTGTGTAAAAACTACCAAGGCAGAAATTCTATGAACACATTTCCTGATGAATACTTCTGCATAATTCCAGGTATCATGGACATAAATGAGTATAAATTTTATACACTGGGTAATTAAATGAATGGTATTTCACAGGGGAAAGTAAGAACACAGGCTCTGACAATCTGCAATTAAATGGGTTGTAGTGCTGGAGTTTTACAGCTATTTAGTGATGCGGGTAATGTCTCAAGGAGTTTCTAAAGTACTTCAGTATTTAGGGAATTAGTTCCTTTGATGTTTTCTGATAGATCTCATTAGCTGCACCTTTAGGTACGTCAGCACGTAAAAAAAAAATCTTGCTACTGAATTCAGTATCTGCAGATTAAAATAATGACTTGTAGGTGGCTCAGTCTCTGTATAAATCATTTAATGTAAGCAATATTAAATTTTAAGAGCAAGATGAACAATTGGCTTGTCTGATATAATTAAAGATGTGAGGAAGAAAAAAAATCCAACAGTAAATTCTGAAAGTCTAAAGTAAAGCTAACAGGTGTGAAGGGCAATTCAATTTGTCCTAAAATACAAAGCAATCAAAGTTGCTATGGTTTTACCATTATTTCAAAATGATGGCCAGTCTCTTGCATACTTGCAAATGTAGAATTTTCAGATGGATTCATCCAAGGTTAGATTGTTTATTCCCAGTCTTTCAATATTTTGTTACTGTTAGAAATTTTAAATGAACATTTAATCGTTGAGTTCCCTGGCAGAAGTCCATATGAGTTGGGACTGCACTTAGAATACAAATGAGAAAATTATTTAGGTGGTGACAGTTTGGAATATTAGTTTTCAGCTGCCAGTTTTTATTAGGTCTCTTTTTCTGGATGTTCATGAAGTGATTGACAGAAAATTTCAGAAATATGATGTTTTTAACATGTTCAGATGTTTTTAAAAATTTCATACTAGAGAAAAATACATTCCAAATCACTCTTTTGGGGGAGGAAAAATCAAAAATACCACATTATATTTAAGCTGAATAAGTGCACTGCATGGAAATGCAGGAGTTTATCCTCTCTTCTGCTAGATTTCATCAGAAATCCCAACTCTCACACACTGTAAAGAGTTTTTAAGATGATAAAAGAATAAATTTCTTGCCCTTTTGCTGAAAGTTGCTATACAGCATTACTGTTCAAATGCTGGCCTACAGATGAGATTTGTATCTCAGTGGCACTGCTGAAACCCAGTGGCTTGGTGAACCACTGTAAAGTTTGCCTTAAATGTGCAGTTAATTACCTCAGGAATAAGAATTTTACAAAAAAAAAAAAAGAAAAAGAGAAAGTTTTAATTACTTTGAAGAACACATTTAGAGTAAAAATCATGTTTTTTTCAAAACTGGATGAATATTTTAACCTTAATCCTAGAGCTTAACCCTACTCAATGTAATGTAAATATGGCATCATGGAAGCTTTCTCAGCACTGCACTTCCACTTAATATTTTTATTATGTATCTTCAACATTCTAATTTCTTGTCTTTCCCGTTTGTATTCTCCTGACATTAAACAAAATCAAATTTTAGATCTTTATAGAGCTTTTGTAGCTCTAGTACACTACTGTTCAAATGCAAGCACACAGATCTCTTATTGAAATGTCACTGTTTCAGAGACGTCTTTGGTGCAAATGTCATTATTGAGATGAAAACAGATTATCACAACAGCAGAGGCTCTTGTTCTGTAAAATTTCATTTTAGTCCAGCCTGTTTTAGAAGCCTACAGCTGTCAGACCTCGTATCTTTCTCTCTGATCCCTCAAGCTGAGGAACTTTGTTTGTTCCTATAAGAAAACACGTGTCTGTCCTTTAGCTGATTAGTGCTTCAACAAGAACATAACAAGATATTCACTGTTTCCAAACGTTTGCACATCAAAGACAACTTTAAGCAGCTTTGTGAAATGAATTTGATTTGTTAAACCCTCAAAACTGCAGAAGGATGGAGCTGGAGAAGTCTGTTGCATCTTGCATAATTAGAATATACAAGTGGTCCAGATATGCATCTTTGTCTACAAAATACTTGTGGTTTATGTATGCCAAAACTTTGCCATTCTAACTTTCCCAAATAATTGCTATCAGAAATGTAAAATACTTTACTTACAATTTACTTACAAAAATGTTAAACTTTGCAGTAATTATAAAGGGCATTACATCAACCTGCACAGCAGTGGCTTCTTGCCACACAGATCTCTTCACAGGTCACAACTACATGAAATACCACACATTTTCAAAAGTACTTAAAATAGTTCTCCTACTCTGCTAAGACTACTTCAATAGCTAGATTTCCTATAATAAAGAGAATTATTGCTGCTCAGTTGAAAAAAGGACCTAGATTTCTTCTGCCAGGTAGAGTTGAGAATAATTATTTTGAAATGAGAATACAGCTGTGATAAAGCAGGAGATCAGAATCAAAGTTAGAGCAAAAGATTATTTTTTAAAATGAACTCCAAATGTCATTTTCATTTATTAAATTGAATTCTATAAGCTTCTATAAATTCCATGACACAGAAGACTAAGTTAAGCAATTACTCTTGAAAATATTATCCATTCCTCTTCAGTATTAACAAAAAAAAAAAAAAAAAA
>VZSE01009345.1:5072390-5212676 GCA_013398275.1 Promerops cafer | reverse complement strand
AAAAAAAAAAAAAAAAATCATAAAACACATACAGCAGATAGTCTAAATATTCATTATAATGAAATGTTGAAATTTATCTAGTGGGTAAAATAACAATATTGGGTTCAAATTATGCTTATAACAGCTACAACAGCAGGGAAGTGAAGAGGCAGGGAGCTCTGCAGGCATCTCTCTCTGGGGAATTAGCAGCCTCCCATCCATAGCCAGCAAAGTTCACTCTACTCCTGTGAAATGTAGGGCAGTAGGCAAGGTAAAAGAAGAGAGACACAATGAAACCTTTCCCATCTACATTCCCTACTCAGACTGTAGATATTCATGAATGTAAAAATCAGTTTAACATACCTTTTACATTATTTATCTTATAGTGTTGAAGCAAAGCTATTGGAACAGCAGCAGGCTCCTGCCATCATTTGGTCTAAGCCAGCTGGATATAAATACTGCTTTGAAAAGACCTATACAAACAGTCAAGAAATACTTCGAAGAGCAGGCAGCAAAATCAAAGGAACAAGCCTAAATGAGATGAGAAAATAGGTATAAATGTCAAAACACAACAGCATCTTCATTAACAGCCACTCAACCATCATCTCGCAATCAACTAAACGTCCAACCAGTCCTCATGGATCCTCCTCACTAGGAAAAGTAGGAGAATTTTATATTCAAAATAACCAGGAGTAAGTGAATTTAGATCTACATTTGTGCCTAAATATAAGAGAAGGTGTTCTACAAATTAAAACTGCCAGCAGTCAGACATACAAAGTTTCTCCTCACAAGGACCCCAAACTCCTATCAGTGCTGTGGTATCCAAGCAGCCATGTGGCCACTGAACCTGATTACAGACACGAGGTGACTAAATGTTCACTCTGGGCTCTCCCAGGGAACAGAGGGCTTACATTAAAAGGTCAACAGTGTTAATTCTCTGTAAATGTCTTTTGCTCAAACATGAATTTTTAACTAATCCATGTTTCACGACCATCTTCTTCTTTTCCTAAAATTGCCGGCCCAGTTTTAGGGTGAAACAAAGACCTGGTCATAGAGCAGTTTGGTTGGTATGGACCTCTGAAGTTTGCTGAGGGACTTGGTAGGCTGAGAAGCCAACACAGTCACTGTAGCCACAGGAGAAACAGAAAACACAAACCAAAGCCAGTTCATGCATCTGGGCTCTGCAAGCCCAAGACACGCCACAGCCAGCTCCTCTGCCATGTCCAAGGTCCTGGTGAGGCACTTCCAAAGCCTCAGTCAGTGATCTAAGCCTTTTAACAGCCAGTGTCATCTGCGTGGGATTTCCCTACTTTTGCTGGAAGGACCATTTGAAACTTTTAAAGGATACCCACGTTCCTTTACGTTTTCCTCTCCTCACCACCTGTATTCTGCTGCATCACCTCAAAGGCCAGGTGCTGATGGCTTTCTCTCAGGCACTCACCCAACTCCAAACCAACTGCAGGGGAGTGAACGGGCATCCTGCCTCTCTACACAGCGAGAGCAAGGCACGACCTCCACAAATCTCCAACTTACACTGAACTGACATGTGCTCAACCAGCTCAGCATTAAATCTCCTGTATACTCCAATTGTCCCTGCTCCTTCAGGACTTCACTGTCTGATTACAGAAATTATAAATGCAAACTTGGATTTCTGATTAATGAGTCATGAACATCACAAGAAGGCAGCAAGTGACCTTTGCCGTTCATTTTTTGCAGCCTTCCTGTAATCAGCATCACAAATACTTTGGCAGAGTTTGTTTATTGACTCTGCACTGGAGCAAAATCAATTTTCTATGCTGCTTTCTTCCAATTTTAGTTCTTCTTCTGCTATGGGCGTCTAGGCTTGACAGCTGCGTGCTCTGATTCAAACTGGGTATGGCCATAAATAACCCAGGTTAGTTCACCTGATCAGGTGAGAGCAAGGATTGCAGAAAAAAAATATTTGAGGAATACTGTTAAAATACTGAGAGAAACCCACCAGAACTCAGAAACCACGACCCAAAAAGACAATTAAAAAGTTCTATATAAAAGTAATTTCATGTAGAAGTTTTGCAGGTATTGCTTTAAAAAAAAAAATAAGAAGATAAAAAGGAAATAAAAATAATGATGCAAAACACATTAAAAGCACCACATCTCTGCTTATCCTGCTTCCCAGACTGTACTGTAGCTAACCAAGGAAGCAAGTGCTCAAAGAAAGATCCTCTTCAGGGTGCTAAACACATTCTGCTAAAATCAGGATGCTCGGGTTCCATACCTCCTTTTGGAATAGCACCAAAGCACAGAACAACTCCAGGTCTCTACAGCTGAGGCTGAGCTGGGAATTTAGTTACTGGGGATTTTGTGCAGTCAGGCACAAGCCCTGTAATGCTGTTAATTAACCAACTGTCTATCAGCCACAGTGAGTAAACTGGTAGGGTCAAAGGCAAAAAGGGTTTTTTTGAGACTAGATACAGGTAACTCATTCTGTCATCTGAGATGAAATCTTGGTGCTGGAGCGGGATGTGCAGAGAAGAGAGAAACACTTAGCACTTAGCAGTTTTTTAAAAACAAGTCAAATAGATCTGAAGGAAACCTCAAGAAGTTTTATTTTAACTAGTCTCTTAAGAGCTTTTGCAGGCTCATTGTGGTGATCATAGGACTCTGAAGTATTTACAACAGCCAGGTAGCTCCATATCCAAACAATGGTCCTGCAAATCAGTTGTGCAGACAGAGGAACATGAATTTAAATATTTAAGATGCAGGAGTCAGCCATGTAGTAGACTTTTTCACAGTTCATTAGAAGATTTAGAAGCAAAAGTCTATTAGCATTCTTCTGCACACAAAAGGCTGATTTAGGAGAGACTAGGTGAATTAATAATCAAATATGGTGATGCATATTAACTACAGAAAAATCTGCTCTAGAAGGTAGAGACATGATTGCCGAAGTGTGGTTAAAATAAAACCAAGTACTAGCTGTCCCTAGGACAGGGAACAAACACCCTTGAATAATGTTATTTTTATGTTAATACAGAGCATGTGGTCTTTACTCATTTATTTTGCATTAAGACATGATAATATCTGAGGGCCTGTTTCCATCACTAGCAAATATATGAATGAACTGGCTTTTTGCCTCAGCTGGTATTTCCTGAATGAATAAGAATGTTAGCTCTAAGCAAGACACATGGCAGCAGCACACTGCACCAAGCCCTCTGAGTGCTCTTCTGTGCCAGCACAGAAAATCACTTTCCTTGTTTTGCCATTCTATTGCTTTTCTTAGGGATCTGCCTGTAAAACCCTGGAAATGGTAAGGAATATTGTGTGCTGAATAGGAACAGTTGTGACCACCATGATGAGAGGAAGATATGACAGGAGGAGGAAGTGTTTTTCAGTTCCCACAGAGCCCCTTCCCAGCCCTGCTCCCGGCTGTCCAGATCTCCTGTGGTGGAACAGGTCATCCAGCCCTGCCAAGCAGGAAATCTCTTAATGGCAGGGGCAGTTCCCACTAGAGGAGGGTCATCATCAAATGCATCAGCAGGGCTGGCACCCTCCACCAGACCTGCAGAGTTAATTGCTCTCTCCAGCTCAGTGTTTGATGCAAACTCTCTGGAGCTTAATGAAGCTCAGTGGTGCAGGGATGAGGAGGCTGCACTCGCTCAGTTAATGCTGCCCAGACTCCATGAGTGAAATGCAATTTCCATCACCACTGATCTTGGGATGAGTTCTCTCCCCACTGCACCTGTAAGAGTCATTGCTTAAAACATGGGTGCCATGTGTGCTTCCAGCAGCCATCCTAAGGAGAGGTGCTGCTCCTCCCAGCTGGGATTCAGGAACAGCTCAGCATGACCCTGTTACCAGCAGCATTTCAGATAACCAGTCCAGCCCTGTATCATCATGAGTTTCACAAACATGCTCCTACATCACTCAGAGCTCCAGTGGGGAAATATTTGCACAGAAAGGCTTTGCCCATTCCACAGGACTCAACTGCACAGGAGGACTTGTGCCAGCAGGGACAAGGGCTACAAGGGCAGTGCAGGCAGAGCACTGCTGTAGTGAGTGTCAGTGCTTGAGTAATACAGCAGAAATGCAAACCTCCAACCAGGCCAATGGGGGAAAAGGAGGAAGGAGATCAGAAAAGAAAAGGTGTGCCACAAAGTCATAATTGCTGAGTCTCCTGAGGAGAAAATGGTGAAATTATGTCAATTTTCAGGAACACAGTTTAAAAGAGTTATTTAAAAAATGAAATACTGAAGGGCAAGCAAACTGTTTGCGAGTCTAATATCAACTTCACAAGTACCAAATGGGAGAGGTTTTCAGTTACTTTGTGCACTGAATACAAACCAAAGTTTAGAGATTAAATGTCAACAAATGAAGGCAAAGCATTAATCTATTGTGCCATATCACCTCACTCCCAAATCACTAACAAGCTACTATCTATCTTATCTCTGCTTCACTTATTGACAATCTCCATTTGTTTCATCAAGAAAAGGGACAATCCATTCTGGACTCAGCATACATCATCCTAAGCAGAAATAAACACTTTGCAATAAATGGCAGCCGAGGGAGAAGGAGAGTGTGCTCTGCTTTGCCACAAAAGTACGCAGCAGAGAAGTATGAGGTGCATTATTTTCTACCCTTAGCATATAAAAACCTCTCAAACATTCACACTGAACCTACTCTCTTTGGAGAGCAGGAGGAACTATTCCTTTTTTCATTCCTCAGGAAAGAGAACCAAGTCTGAAATCACTCACAGCCAAAACCAATATACCCAGTGGCTCACATCAGCTGTGGGGTGAGAACCTCCCTTGTCTGCACTTTTGCACTTTCTCAGCCTCTAGGGCAGACAGCTCTCCTGGACACTGTGGCTAGCAACAAGGTCGTACTTAATGGGATATGCCTTTTGGGGAGAACAGGCTTTCAAGCAGACAGCAGTGTCATACAGATCTCAGGGCTGTATTTGAAGAGCTTCTCAAGAGCCAGATTGCATTGAGGAATCCAGTACTTATGTGAGGTTCCTTACAGGGGAACAACAGACATTGTTCTTTACAAGCATCACATTTTAAGGAGTGAAGGAGACATATTTTTTTATTTATTCATTTTGTATCTTACCTTCTTTTAGAAAAGCCTTGTGGTGACTGAGATATCTGCCCTCAGCAGACAGAAGGTCACAAAGTAAGCAATCTCAAGAAACCTTACACAACTCTCCAAGTTTAGCTCCCTTTTCATCTGTGAGGTGCAACACAACAAGCACATAAAACACGGGAGCAGAAAGGTTTTCTCAGCAAGAGCTTCAAGGTACCTGCACACAGATCATTTGCAGGTGAAAAAAACCAATGAGGGGATTGCTGTGTCTTGGTCACTGTCACTGCAGTAGGTGTGATTCCTTAATAGCAGAAATTAGGAATCAAGAGTCAAAAGAAAAAGCTGGATGATGTGGTCATGGTGATACTTACAATGTAATGATTACATTTTGAAGTCAAACGTCCCTGAAGTGCAAAGGTGTTTTTGTTGCTTTACAATACCAGCAGGCTCAGACACACAGAGCTGCCACAATCCATCTTCTGCTTGGATTCAAAATTATTTCTATGTAACTGAAAGCTCCAAGACTTTTTTTTTTTAAACATGAAAGCTAAGGTCTCTTAATTCATATGTGTAACAGGATGCTTCTCTGGCAAACATCAAGGCCAAAACAAAACTATCACAAAGTACACAAGATCCCAGGTACAGGTCACCACTGGAGATGGACAACAGACTCGATGGACCATTAGTGTGTTCCACTGTGCCTGTACAGAGCCAGCAAGGAAGAAGGAGGCAGTGAAAGAAACAGACTGCAGATTAGAAAGGAGGAAAATTATGTAGGGAAGTCAGCTAAAAAGAGAAGCTTCTTACTGAGTTTCCCACTAATATCCTATCACAGCACTATGGCCCAAAAGAAATACTTATGCCTTGCCAGGTTAAATACTTTGCAAACAAATATATCGCAAGCTGGGCTGAGGAGATGTAAAATCAATGCTATAAACATGTGTCACTGCTAATATTGGTTCATATTTCTACTGTTTACAGCATTTAACCTGTACCTCAGAGAAGCCAATAATTATTACATCAATAATGAACACTAACGTCATTGTGGCAACAGCGACTGGGAACATTTTGTAGCTTTGTCATGAAAAAGTCTAAAAACCATAACACTTGAAAGCAGAACTGGGACAGTTTGGCCAAAATTCCTCCCTGCCTACCTGCACACTTAACAAATGTAGATTCTGTGCTGCATTTATTGCTGTAACTACAACTGCAGGGTTGCTGTCTTTAAAAAAAATGCCAGAGAACAGGATGCCATAAAGTTGACTAACAGTAAAGTCCTGATAAAAGCATTAGTCATAACAGAATAATCAGATACAATCAGAAGGGGACTAAGTTCACTGGTAAATCTGAAAAAACATTCCCACCAATGCAATATAGCATTAACTTTCCAATGCATGACTGTGCTGTCTAATATAAATGCAGTATAATTAGCTGAAATAATAGAACTACAAATCCTGTGTGTTTATCAGGAAATGTATAAAGCAAGCAGATAAAAGTCCCTCTACCCTGTAATATTTCAAGATTGTTCCAGAGTGTACCAGACATCTGCAACAGTTTACATCCATGGAAAAGGGATAGACTGTGTTGATAAGCACAAAATCAGAATGATATGAGCCTGGGCTCAGTCCTTAATGCCAAACTCTGTGTAAATGTGAAAGCTGGGCTCTGGAGATAGCAGCCAAATGTCATATTTGAACAAGTGATATTGGGAAAAGCTAACTGGAGATCCCAGAAATAGAACCACAGGGAGGAAGCAAAACCACGGGGGCAGTTAGTTCCCAGATAGGATCTATCCTTCACTCAGAGCAAGATGGAGGGACACTGATTAAAGACATTTCTATGTTGCTCAGTCACAGAGGGAAAACCATTTTTAATGGAATCATAAAAATTTGAGACACTATAGGGATATCTAGGTCACCCAGGCCATTCTCCATCACTCCTGGAACTGAACCACACCATGTGGCAAGTGCCTTTGATTAGCTTTAAATGACAGAAGGAGGCTGGGAACATGCAAAAAGAGCATAAGCATTCATTTCACTGGCTTACATTGAGTTGTTAAGGATGGCCAGTGTTAGGTATTCTTCAAGGGACATGGGAGCTCAAAACTCTGCAATCAAACTGTTTGTTCCACATTTACATATGTTTCCTACATGATTCCATACCTTATTTTCTGACGTGCATTTTAATTTCTACTTTAGTACTCAACACAGGACATTGTTAGGTGGCAGATTGACCCTTTTCTATGTAGTCCCACTGGTTTCTTTGTCTATTTAATGGAATGTATGGGGACTTATATACCTCCCAATTTTAAAAACAGAACTGCATCAAACAAATAAAAAAACCACTGGCATACCTATCTAAGTTCCTACTGGGCAGCTCTGATATGTTTTTGTCATTGTTGCTATTATGTGTACATGCAAATATACACATTTCTCAGTTTTCTCACCATTACCAACTTTCACCATTACTCCATCAATGCCTCTTTTTTTTTTGATGCAATTTATTCACACAGCTATTTTCAACCACTTTCAACCACTCTCATCTTTCTTCCTTTATTAAATGTCTGCTTCCTTATGAGCAATGTTTGATTTTTCAGGACTAGTGACAAATGTACTAGAAAGTCATGCATATGCACACCAACCATTCCTCTGTCCTGTGCAGTTAAAGCAGACACATAGATTAGAATTTACTTGTTTTGATATTTTTCTGTTCTAACCTTTCCTTTTCTAATCAAATGTGATCACTCTTCCCTAAAAAATTTAAATGCTGTTGAGGAGTGAAGCAGGATCTGTTCCTTGCTAGAGGTCAGCTTAGAAACAGAAGTGTTTAGTAAATGGCAGACGTGGAGAAACACTGCTGTAGTCAGAGCACAGAAATGGCACAACACAGACTCAGAACTGAGATGAGTGAACTAAATTTAGATAGACAGAAAGAAAAGTAAAAATAGAATGAAGTTCACAAGATCAGAGCTAGCTGTATTTTTAGGTCCAGGAAAGGCAACACTGAAAAAATAGAGAGCAACATCTTGGTTCAGGAAGCAATGCATGCTAAAACCTAAAATCCAGCATCTCTTAGGGCAATCTGTGTCCTGCCCACTGCCAGCGGGGCAGAGCCCTGAGCCCTTGGCAACAGCACAGACAAGCACGTCCAGGTTTGTCCTTCTCCCCCAGCTCTGTGCACGCACAGCACGAGCCCTGCAGAGCCTGCAGGAGAGCCCAGGAGCACTGCAGAGGTGCTCAGCAGGTCTGGCATCTCTTGAAGAGAGAACTTAAAAAGAAGCAAAAATATCTGAAGAGCCAAAGAAAAACATCCAGCAATAGTCGGCACAGCTGCTGTAGAATAAATGAGGTCTCAATTATTATTTTTAGCAGAAGTCACACCCTCCAAGTCCTGGTCCAAAATAAAAGATTTTCCATTATCTCCTTCAGCACTGGGACGTTATTTCCTACATAGCAACCCTGAGAGCTGCAGTACATCCACAACTGAATATAGCCTCTCAGTTATTTCATACTTCCCAGTCACGATCACGTACAGAGCTTGAATATCAGAGATGCAGCATTCCTGGGCAACAGATGCAGGAACTTCCACAGAACTTCAGTCCTGGGAAAGCACTGATTGTGTCCAACAGTAATGAGCTGGGAAGTAATGAAAAACATGACAAGACAGTTCTTTTGGGACCACCAGCAACCTCTGATAAACGGAGAACGTTACATAAAAGCTGCTGCTTCACAGAGTCTGGTGCTTAATTTAGGGAGAATTATCTGAAGAATAAGCTCATGCTAAAGTAAAATACTTTACTCAAAGAAGTGAAGCCTTTCATATGAAAAACACACCAATGGATTTTAACTCATAAGCCTTCCTCCCTTTCTTTCATAACTTTCTAAACACAATCCCTATATAGGATAATCCATTCAGGGTCACTCCTTAAGAAAACTGCTATAACAGCTTCTTATATTTCATTGCTTTACTGATCACTTTAATATCTATTTCAGCCCAGGGCACAGGACAATTTTGCTATCCTGAACAGCTGAGCAGAAAGCACATGATATGATTTAGGAAATCCCCAGAATGTCATGACTGGGTTTTGTAAATCCCTCATCACTATGTCTGCTTCCCACTCCACCTGTTTCATCTGACTCCTTTAAATATTTGTAATAGAAATGGAACTGCAGTCACCATGGGTTGATTTAAAGGACAAAATCATTATTAGCAGTTCTAAATTCTACCTCACTAGGTACCCTTAAATATACAGCTATAAATCTGCAACCATTTCTTCAGTAACAAGTACAAATGTTGCAGGTTTCTGTTCCCATTTGCTTTAATTATCATTAAACATTACAGAGACAAAAACATTGAAACCACAACCACAGAAGAGTAAGAGCCCAGATGAAAACCAGCAGAGAAATTGAGTGTGGCAGGAAATTTGTGCATGTTAGACCACCAGGCCTCCAGGCTGCACAGTCAGCTGACAATGACACAACATCACACTGGTGGCAAGGGCAAACCACAAAGCAAGAACGTGCTGCAGTTGTGTTTTGCTGAAGGAGGTAAACACGGTGTTGTGTCTTAAAACCAAAATTATTACAAATTACTGTATTCCAAAGCGAAACATGGATGACCCCAAAGTTAATAAATCAGACCTGTTGTTTTACCATGCACAGGTTTAGAGGAATGGGTATGGTTACAATAATCACGATGATCTTTGACAGCAATGAATTTGATTCAGAAAATATTACTCCTCTCTTTCATGTTCCCAGTGCTGTACCTAAGTTTCCATTGCTACAGACAACTGTAGTAACAACAAGGCTTTACTTAGGACAATATCAGGAAAAGGATTTAGTTCAAAATCACTGCAAATTTTCTGAACTGCTTTTTAAGAAGGTACGTTTCATCTCAGGTTTTAAAAATATAGTACTGCAAATTCCAACTCCTTTATTTAGTAATTCCATCAGAAAATAAATAGGACAAATTTACTGGTTTTCCCACTTTCAAGCAGTTTAGAGAATTCCAACCCTATAACTTAAGGTTAAAGTCTACTTGGGAAAAAAACTATCCCTGAAAAGCTGGAGCAATTTGCCCAAGTGGCAGCACGCTTTAGGATGTGCAAATGAGCTCCTGTGGTGGCTCCATTCTCACCTTACTTCCCACCTTCCTCACCACAGATTCAGGAGGCAAATATTATTTAGATCTTAGTTTTAAATCACAAGTTTTAGTATTAGATTTGTCTAACTACAGCCATGCAGCCCTGAATGTGCAGAGAAGACTCCATGGTGGGAATTAATTTTGCCTTCCCTCTTGTGTATCACATAGCTCCCTTAGGGTAATTTAAAATAATAGTATTCATCTCCTGCTTTAATTCTTTCTTTTCAACTCCACACCACTAAAAAGCTTCTCAATTAAATTTCTAACTTCAGTAGACTAATTTGTCCTTTTAGGTTATGAAGGAAAACCAGCAATGTGCTTGCCTCCAGTAATACTGGAAAAGAAAATAGACAAATTCTCCCTTGACCCTTCCCACTACCTGAGCCAAATCAAGGTGTTCACCCTCCCCACATCTCACCAACTTTTACAAGCACATCTCAGCCTGCCTGGGCACCTGATTTTAAACATAAAAGATGTAACCAAATTATTGAAATTCTGTTTTCTTTACAGTGTTTCCCCAAAGAGCAAAAATATATTTTAAAGTAAATCTTTAATATCCAGCAGACTACATTCCTTTGGGAAATAATTGTATCAACAGCAAGCAATAAAAGAGCAGCCTTTACTACTTCAGTAAAAAATTACTTTTGTTTTGTTGTTTCTCAGATGCTTATTTTCTTCTTAAGAAATATTTTCATTAATCTTATCCAGCACTGCATTGTTTTTATCCTGCAGTTAGATAAACTTCTCTTGTGCTGGATAGTGTTGGTGAAATTATATATGACAGCACTGATACAGCTATTCACTTGCATGTTCAAGCCTGCATCAGTAATGAATATTTCTCTGCTGCTTTGAAGCTTTGGTTATGAAAATAGAATGAAAATGTGATTACTGTCACAGTAAAACAGCTAGATTTCTTAATGAGACAATATTCTTTATTTTGTCTCAGACAAAATTTTAGAAATAATACAAAAACATGATTAACACAAATTAGGCCTTGCTGTATTACATTATAGATTAAGTTTATGCAGATGTGTCCTTTCCCCTCATCATTCACAAGAGGTTTCTTCAGATACCATTATTTTGTTAGTCTGGGTACAAATTCTGAAGGCAACACAACTGAAAAGCAGATAAATATGAATGATGCCCTGGTTTGATGACATGGCTATTTCCTCTCTCCATCCCTACAACAGACAAAGACTTGAAGCCTCTTATGTCTCACAAGAGTTTGCACTGTCAATAACAACAACTTTGCACTTTAATTTCAGAATTATCCAGATTAAGCTGGTGAGTCCCACCTCAGCCAGGATAGGACTGACTTGTCAACCACCTCAGCTGAGGTTCAGGGAAGGACTGGCAGACCCAGCTCCCCTGCAAGGAACAAAGAGGTCGTTTGAGTTCTGATTCATTTTTGTGGGTACTGCTGTTTTTCGGGCTGACACAGTACCTGTCACTTCACTTTTAAAATTCTGCAACATCCCTTTCTGTTGCTTCCAAAACGCAAGTCAGAGAAGTAATAAATTCCTTTGCAATAGCTTTGTGCTGTTTGCTTGGCAGGGAAGGTGGGGAGGTGGAAGACCAGGTGGGCAAGGACAAGGACATGAGCAGAGCAGCACAAGGCAGGCTCAAGGTACAGAGCTCACGTTACTTAGCCTGGCCTTGGGACTGATTGTGATGTGTTTGAAACACTGCCTAAAATGATTCCTTTTCCAAACGTGAAGATGTTGGGTTTGGTTTGTTTCCAGCACTCCCATATTCTTTGTTTTCCTTTCATCAGTTTGCTAAACTTGGGTGCTATTTTCTTCCTGAATTTGCAATTATGTGCATTTCCTGTAACTTGTGGCTTTTCTTTAGTTCCACAAACCACTGTGCCCCATTTCAACCAGCACTCAGAGAGAACTTGACTGATGTGCCCAAGTTGCAATAAAATGTTGGCTTGAATTGTTGTTATTTACATTCCTCCTTAGAAAATTTACCAAAAAAATTTGTTTGAAATTAAAGTAAAATTATTTTCTAAAACAATGTCAAATTTCTGATAGGATGGGTAAAGGAGGGACTTGCAAGGTTTCTCTATTAAAAAAAAAAATAAAAATATATATATGGAACAAGAACTAGAGAAATAAAGAATAAAAAACTCCTTCCATTAGCTTCTCAGAAATCAAATCAGAGAGTGTTGATTCACACAGTTTCCAGATGATGAGGAATCCTGACTACGTGGTCACTTGCTGGTATTTTTTCTCTGTAATAATAATAACGAGAAGAAGCATTATCACTCCTCATATTCAATCAGACCACTTGAATTACAACCCCAGATTACAGCCAATAACTGCTGGTGTCTGAGGTTATATGGATGCCATCAGTACAAGTATCAGGATAAATTACTGTGATCTGCCTCCAAATAAGAGCAGCACACTTTAAGGCAGATGCTACAGTGGTAAAAGTCTTGTTTACTACATGGCATTGAAAGACTGACAGAAACACCAAACCCTAAAATAAGAGCAAAGGAGCAGCAAACAAATCCATGGCATCCTACAAATTCCCCTAATTAAGAGAATTTCTCATAATTTTTCAGCCCTTGCATCTGCTGTTTTCATCCATCTATTATCTCATCTTAAACATAAACTGTAAGATATTTAACAACATATGGTTTTGTGATGTGTACAGACTGTGGCTAGAATAGCAAGGTCAAAACTGGCCTGCAGGTACCCCTGCAATACCAACATTAATAAAATCTAGGCAGGAAAAAAACAACCCCCCCAGTTACGGGAACAAGCTCATCAAAGGAAGAAGGATTTTGCAGAAGAGAAAGGCTGCTGTTACAGCTGGTGTCAGCAATATTAGGAAACTGAGGGACCAAATGTTAGCTGGGACATTCCAAATGAATCCTGAACTATAAACCAAATGGTAATAAACAAAGCTATTTGTCAGCTGACCCCCCTTGGATGTTGTTAACAGGCACACAGCATGCCCATAGCCTATGGCAACCTGCAGACTCCCAGTGATAAAATCATGACAGCTAACAGATGAATCCTTTCTGAATTCTATTAAATAAATTAATAATCTTAGCAACATCATTACAGCAAAACATCCATCTTCTGCAACAGCTGTTCCTCTACTGCTTGTTGCATTTATTTTCTGTGCTCTTGCCATGCCTTATGCAGTACCACAACTCAGAGACTGAATTCCAGTACCTCAATGGCAAACCTATAAAAGCAGATTATTTGCATTTTTTATGCAGTTTGTGCAAAACACGAGCTTTTGCCTGAACAGAAAAATATGTCTAACTACTCTGTGTCTAAAGTAAACAACAATAAACTTTGGTAGTTTCTGACAAGAAACAAATGCAAACCTTACAAAATAGACAACTATGAGTCATATAAAACCTTTTCTGCATCTTTCAATTCATCAACAAAGAAATTAAATCTAATATGCTCTTGTTCTGTCTTTAGCTGACTATGTAACACTAAACAAAACTTGGTGGAAGTTAAAGTATGCCATCAAATTGCTTCTAAACTTGTTCCACAGTTACAATCTGCATACCTGTAACTTGAAAAGAAAAATGTTCCTGGTATTCTTCCAGAAAAATACAGCCAGGATAAGCAATAAACAGGTAGCTTAGGAAACAGAAGTGACAAATAGGAAAAATTTCTCACTTCACATAGAGCCAGTGCTGACTTCTCCCAGTCTCCACCTCCATCTGAACTCACAGATCAGGATGTTGTAACTGACTGTGGTACACAAGCCCTTGTGTGGAGTCCTGGACCTGGGCAGTTCTGTTTTGCTTTACCCACTACACGCTCTTCCTAACACTGCATTGAGAATTTCATTAAACACTTACAGTTCCATACCTTAGATGAAACTACAGTACATAGAAACCTTAGTAAGCCTGGAATCATTAAAATCACATTTTGCTTTTTGGTGACACCTCCCATGCAACCAAAGTTACACAATTGCAAAAGTTTCCCAAAGGAGTAGAAATGCACAGACCACGGGGACCTTTCTTCTAAGAGCTTTTGAGACCACTGGTACAGACACATTAATAATTAAATAAACATGCTCAGCATCAGATACAGCCTCCTCTTTCTCATCTCCTGTATGGGAAGTTATGCTTTTCTCAAGTGTATTTAAACTTGTAAATCAAAGAAGTGAGACTTGTGAGAACATTTGCTCTGCCAGTCTTTCTATGCTGTGATTTCCAATCGCTGTAGCAAGAATTCTTGTAAATTGTTTTTTAAACCCTGATTTTGCAGAATGGCATAAGTTGTGGCATCTCTCTATGCCTGTTCTGTCAAAAAAATTCTTGTGTGGTTTACATTTCCACTTGCATTACAAACATCCATTGGATATCTCATTCTAATGCAGAGCAGAATTCACCTCGATTTTTGTAACACAGTTTTCATGTTATTCTCCCTCTCCCTGAACTGGTCTTGGAATGTACTTCAGAACTTGGAATGTACTTCAGTTTTGTCAAACTTCACACTATTTCAAGACTAACTTCCTTGAAGTGTGATGTGCCCTGCACATATATGGCAGTATTTCCATAGGGGTCAGGATTTACAGAAAGTGTCACATTTAGCAGATTTCTAATGTATTTACAATTAATTTCTTTAAAATTTTCCTTCTCTACTGCAACATTGCTGTTCCCTCAGCAGTTAAATTACCTATGAAGTACAATAGTCTGTATTGCAGAGATCATCTCAGTGGTACAATTGCAGCACCACTAATGGTAGAAGCATCCTGGAGCTTTGGAGAAGCTTCAGCAGCTGTATCAAATGAGGAACATAAATACAGAAAACTTGTGTTCTGGCTCTGGTTGTGCTACTGACTCAGTGTCTCAGATTAAATTCAGCTCCTTATCTCAGGCCACAGGTACAAACTGCAGACAACAGTATTTGCCCACCAACCAGAGAACACATTAACAATTCTGCCAGACAAAGTGCTGGGCATGGATTTTGCAGTAAGACTGATTTAAATTCCGATGACAGAAGTCACCCTTCACACATCCTTGAAAAATCACGCGATACAATTGCTACAACATTACTTCAGTTACATTTTCACTGTCTTGTCCAGGTATCTCACACAGAAGGAAAAAAATGTAGAAATATTTTGTGAAAAATGGAATTTTGCATAGGAAGACACTTTTACAAAGCTGACAGTCCCCAAAGTCAAGACAAGGCAGGCTTAGTATGCTCTAAGTAGATTGCCTGTGCATTTCTCTTTTTAGTGGTGGACACTGTTCAGGTTCTTCTACTGCATTATTAGGAGGTAACACACAGGAAGTGGCAAACATTTATCTCTGAGCATCCCACAACATCCTTATGTGCCCCCCATCAAGCTGTTTCACATGGAAAGGATGCCATGTGCCACAGTGCCTGAGCAGGAGCACTGAGGGAGGAAGGTCTCCCTGACAGCTGGGAAGAGCATCCAGGTCCTGCTTCAAGAGTATTTGCATGTTTGATTTAAAGATGATTCAAAGTAAACTATATAATTTATGTAAAATATTAAAAAAAAAGAAAAATGTCTAGGAGGCCTTTTTCATGAGGAAAAGAACTTTGTCTTCTTCCTCCAGTTCCATGCCAGAGCAAGGAGAAAGCCCTGCACAGGCTTTCCTTCAGGAGGCAGAGCTGCTCTCAGCGGCCCTTTGTTCTCTGTCCTCTCTGTGTTCGTGTCCCTGTCACTGCTCTGAGATGCAAATGCACAACACAGACACATCAGGGAGCTGGGCAGGAGCTGATGCAGATTGAAGGTGACAGGGAGAGGCCTCAGTGACCAGTATTGACAAAACTTTTTAAATCCCCACAACGTTTAAAAGCAGTGTTCAACTTCCAGCTTGATTCTTCCAAGCCCTTCCCATGACGTGTTTAGGATGGCAAACTGCTCAACACAGGGTCGTGCAACCAGCTGGAGAAACCAGGGATTGAGCAAGGAGACATCTGTACACAAGTCCTTCTTGGACCATGGCCAGAGCATTTTACAGTGCAAGATAAAATTTAATTAAGCTTCATAGGTTAAAAACATTTCCTATGTGTTGTAATCTGTCATAATGGTTTAGAAATGCACAATCAAGTCTTTTTTTCTTTCATCCACACATTTGTTATTAGTTATTGCCCTTGAGAGCTCAGCTGCAGACACTAATTCTTTTTGTACTTTTTAAGTGACTATGAAATATTTATACTGAGGAAGAAACAGACACGTGGAACAAAATGTGTGGCACCAGAAAATCACACAAAATATTCAAAAGTATCTATGAAAAAGGAAGTTACCTGGCATAACTGCGAAGGTAAAATAGAAATATTTATTTATTCACTGCAAAGAAACACCATCCCTTACAAAGAATTATCAGCTTTATACAAGCTCAGTCAATCATGGGACTAATCCCTCTGGGAGAGGCAGAATATTCAGGCTCCATAAGAACCTATATCTATTCTTTATTGGGAATATGGATACTGAAAAATTGGTTTAAAAGTGGGAAAGTTGGAAGGATGTCCCCAAAGCATAGTTTGATTATGGAGAGAAACAGGCTGTTCCTGCTCTGACCCATTTGATGAGGCTCTACAGGATTCAGAAGCCTCAGATGCTGCAGAGCCACTGAATTGCCACCTCAACCACAGAGCAGCTCCTTAGAACCTGGGGAAACACTTCTATGGGTTTAACTCTGCTAATTAATGAAGAAAACATGTTATGTCAAGACAACAGCCCTATGTGGGGAATAAAATACTTGCCTTTATCCTTACATCTCTTTTCATCAGTGTGGCCACTTATACCTTGCAAGGGCCATCATGGTCACCCTCCAAAGGCATCTGGTAGCATCAGAAATGGCAGGTCAAAGAGCGTGAACTGCAGGCATTGTCCTCCAAATACACATGAATGCCCCTCCTCAGGAGCCAGCACAGCTCTTTATTTGGGGGCAGGAGGGCCACCTTCTCCTGCTTGAGACTTTAAAAGCACCACTGGTTACACAGGTTTGTTGAGTCACGACTCTAGTAAGGAACAAAACAAAGATGAATCAAGAGAACCTTAACTAACCTGGAAGCTTTTAATGCATTTCAGTCCATTTCTCTGCTCCCTACTGCAAAGTCTGGGCTGCATGTGGAGCACACAGCAGAACCCAGCCTTATTCATCTCCAGCTCCAGGAGCAAGAGTTAAGGAATGGTGCACCCCAGTTGTCCTGCCCTCCGCTTTCGAGTTTGCTCTCACCTGGCACGTAGCTGCTCAAAAGGAAGTTTCTGAGTCCCTCCCCCCATTATTACTGTAACAGGCTACAAAGTTTCCTGAAGCCCTTTCAATTCGCTGGTCTTTGGACCCAGCTTCTCATCCTGAAGAGATGAAAGTAGAAGAGTAAACCATTCAGCTCAGAAAGTGAGGCCTAAGTGGCCTAAACAGCAGGAGTTAATTAAATTCAAGATACATCCAACCCAATTTGAAGTTCTGTTCTGGCTGACCTGTCCTGGTGATCAGGTCATGCCGTACAAGAGTCAGCCATTTACCCTGGAACGGGAAGCAGAAAAGAAACCTGACAGCAGTCTGACGTGGCATCCAAAGCTCTTAGTCAAGAGATGCTTTAATTCCTATGGTACAGTGTCAAAATGAAAGAGGTTGGATGGGATCAGTGGTTGCTGCCTTATTTGTACCAGTGGGGTCACCTACCAAACGAACATGTGATGAGATTTAGGAACAGGATTACTCTTCACTGCTGCATGAAATGAAGTTATTGAACTGAATTTCACACACCACACAAAGAGTGGCCCCAGCTTGGTCTGAGGGGCCTGAGTCAGGCACAAGAGAGGGATAACCCAGACTGAACAGCCCTGGAGCAGCCACTAACCCAGAGCAGCCTTGGCACATGATTCCACCTCTCCACATGGTCCACAATGGCAGTGTCCTCTCTGAGCATCGACCATCCACAAGCTCCATTGCTCCTCGTGAGTGGTGATTCTGGGGCTCGTGTGGATCCACAAGGGCCTTGTACCTGCCCTCTATCCATGTCACCACATGCCACAGCACTGAGGTGGGCTGATGAGGGGTTGCCCACTTTCAGACCAATGTGCCAGGAGGCACATGGCTTGCTGGCTCTGGAGCAGTGAAGACACTGATAAGGACACAGAGTAGACAATTTGCAACTTTGGCCTTAAGTCTGACTTCAAAGCCATTTCTGCACCATGAGTTACATACAGCTCATGCTCCCACAACTTGACTCTTTCTGCATCAGCTATATTTAAGATGCTAGTGAAAACTCTTAGGCAATGTTTTGAATTTTGAAGTTTTAAACCTGACTAATCACATCAGTTGGTTGAAATTTACATAATTGAAAAAGAATAAAATCCATTATACATGATACACTATCACAATTCTGAGGAAAAGCTTAAATTGCAGACCTTAATGTCCCTAAAACTAAGAAAACACAAATGTTGTTTGCTTGTTATTCAGAAATCAACTCAAAACATTCAACTATAAATTCTTTAACAGTACAGGACACAACAGCAGAGGTGTTCAGGTGTCCTTCCTGAAAGCCCCTGACAATTTGCTTCCTGGCTCTGCAGTTTTCCAGGTACCCACCAGTGCTTCCAAGGACAAACAGGTATAATCTAATTCCTGGTGGGAGCAGCTGTTTGTTAGAAGAGCGTGGCTGGGAGTGTCCATTTGTGTTACTTCTCATGTAAAAGTCAGGTTTCTCAAAGTTTACTATCCATCACTCCAAATTACAGCACACAGCTGCACTAAGGTTTTCTCTAGTGTTGTAATAAGATGATCTAGAAATTAAAGGAGAAAAACCAAGTCACTGCTTATGTTTACTTGGAAATAAATGATGTTACCTACTTCTGTTTAGCATCTTGAAGTGTTCTGTAGACTGTATTTGACTCCCTAAAATCAGTTCAATTTTGTCCAACCACTACGTAGAGTGAGGATATTTTGGACTCAGTGACACATTTTTCCTGTAGCTCCAGGGCATAAGGAGCCAAATGCCTCTCAACCACTGCAAGAACTTCAGTGTTACTAATTCTGGCAATGCCCACTTTTTCAATCATCCTGTGACCCATATTTTTCCTCACAGCTCTCCAATAAAGGAGTCAGTTTCTTGTACTTTTGATTAAAATGGGGAGAAATCACAGAGCCTTTGACTATAAAAAGTTATTATGTTTTCTTCAAGGTTTTAAACAATTACATTTTTCTGGCCGATAAGATTGGAAAGAAAGTTGGAATCCCTATATGAAGAATATATATTTTTTCAGATGAGAAACAAAGAAGATATCAGTCCTTATGATCAAAACATACAAAATAATATACTTATGTGATTTTCATTCACAAAAAATGGCCCTGAAGTGTCAAAAAGTAGTAAGACAGGTTGTTTTAAAGATTTCTAAGAATTTTACAGGAATGATGAAAAAATCTTTTAGGAGAAGACTTAATAACTGCTTTCCAGCTTTGTTAGACAGATCTCCAATTCATAAAAGCAGCTTCAGCCCAAGTACAAAGACTTCTTTCTTTTGGAAAATATTGAAGGGGTACATTTTACTCAATTAACCAGAGCTTTGAATCAAAAATACGTTTTCTTTCTTCTCTGATTCTTTGCTCTTTTATCCATTATCCGCTAACTTTAATGCACAATTACAAAAAGAGACAGTATCTTTTTCATTGATGGACCATGATGTAGTAATCAAACAGGTTTTAAGGTAAAATTCACACTTTTCAGTGAGTCTTGTATATGTTATGTGTTAACTCATGACTGCTGATGAATAGTTGTGTGATTTGATCAGACTTGTACAGCATTCTGCTGCTTTTTTTTCACTCAGATGAAAAAGTAATAAACGCCATGAGTGTGATATACAATCTACCCTTCAGGCAATTCCAGCAGTTCAATCGTGTAATTACACAAAGCAATTCTCATCTTTCCAGCTCGAGTCAATAACAAACCGTGGAGGAAAGTCCTGGAAGCCCAACGGCATCGAGGTGGCCACGGCGTCGCTGACCCTCTGCACAGAGCAGAACAAAGGTGTGCCTGCACCCTTCCACAGAAATCTCCAAACCCTCCAAAATGTTTGAAGCCAAAAAAAACAACCCTTCAGAGGCATGACTGATGATATGAGGACTGATGTACACCTGCACACTCCTGGTGCCTTCAGCGTGTCCGGCTGCATGGGAACAGCCTCGAGCCAAAAATTTGCCAAGTTTACAGTAAAACTCCCTGGAATGACTATGGTGGGACAAGGGCTGGACTTCTTGCTCATATATAAATAGATGTAGCTAGATGCTCAACATTAAAATTTTATTTTATTAAAATAAAAGTTGAGTATTATCTAGGGAAATACATGAAAGACACAGGAAAAAAGTGGAGAAGAGAGGAATAACATGCAAGAAACCTTTCCTGACATGAAAAATGGTTTATGCTTAACTCTTGCATAAAGGAATACATAGAAATCAAACTGCACAGTGTTTAAGGCTGCTTCAGCAGCCTTGGAAAATGGTACAGCCTCTACTAAGACTGAGATGCAATCAGATTTTTTTTTAGTTCCATTTGCTTCACAGATCATGAACAAGTTGCTCTATAACACAAAGCCTGTAGTGGGTAATCTATTGTTCTTGCCAGAGATAAAATAATTGAAAACAAAGCATGACACTGACTGTGCCTATTAGAATGTCTCCTTTAAAATATTACTTCATAGTATCAGATCTCTTTTCACACTCAATAATTTGTAATAAATTACTTTAATCACAGCTGCATTAACAACAGGCCTAGGGCAGATAGGTAGATACACAAATCTAATGGCCTAATTCATGTGGCAACTGATTGCAGGGAAGAGGGGGAATTTCATCAGCTCAGATTCTAATCAAAGAAAAGGTCAAGTTTCCTGTAGCTGTAAGTCAATTGTAGAAATGATTAAAAGTGCATCCACCTGCCTGGTAGGTGCTCCTGCTCAGCCACCACAGCCCTCCCCTCAGCCTGGCTGCTCTCCTTGGCCTCTGAGGGAATCAGGTGTCTGCCAGCAATTAGCCTTAATGAGCCAGTAGCATTTTCCTGAGAGGGATGTTGAGAATCCTAATTGCAGAAAGCAAGAGAGGAGGCTCTGCCCACCTCCCCAGAGCTGTAACTCCTGCTCTGCCTGCAAAGCTCGCCCACAGCACAGGGATACCCCCCAGTAAAATCTGGGGAGAACTGTGCAGCCTTCCTGGAAACTCCAGGGTGCAGCTCTTGGAAATGGTACACATCCCCAGCACAGGCAGCTTTGTTCCAGTTTGGGGTACTGATGTCTGCTCCCAGTTTTGAGACTTGCTCTCCAGCTGAAGCATCAATGTTTGCTGGGAAACCAACACCTTGTATTTGACTTTTGTAGATGGGTTGTGATGTAGGTACATAAATTACACTGTAGTTAATCTGATTACAATATGATTCTAATTTTGATGTCTGTAATTACTACCACTTCATATAGCTAGAAGGTTAATTTAATGCCTGAATTACTTTTAATTACCTCTTAAGTTCCTTACTTTCATATTTAGTACATGCACTTACTGCAAAACCCCACTATCAGAAGATTAACTTAATTACCTTATTTCAAGTGAACTTCTATTCCTGGGCAATTCCTAGTGATCTGTGTGCTCACATCTTTAATTAGTCTCTAGCACATTATGCACGTCTGTGTTAAGAATGCACCCCTTTAATTGCCATCTTGTATCTGGTAATTGCAACCAGTTTTCAAACTTCCTGGAGTTCCATGTGTGGCAGGGATAAGGGGGTTCAGTTTCACAGAGCTGATCAGATGCCAAAGCCTGACTGAAAACCACCAGTAAAGCAGTGCAAAGGTTTTATCAAGCTCATATTTCCTGAGTTTTGCAAAACAGTATAGTAGAGAAATAAACCCCATACATACAGTTCCACCAACCCATATTTTGTGATGCTGTGCAGTTTTCTCACACATTTATAAACTCCAATAAAGTTCATCAGTCTTCATTTTAAAAGCTTTTGTATCACACAATCCCTCCAGTAAATTAAATGCAAAGATTTGTCCCAATCCAGGGTCAAAATCCATGTCTAACACACTTCACCTGAGAGAACCTGATCACATTCACTCAGAGATGGCTTAGTTTCAAAACCAGCAGGGTCCCCATGAGCATTAAATGAATGCCTTTGCCAGGCTCCCAAAGCAACAGAGTTCTCTTCCATTGCTGCAAGGACAGCAACACCAGCAAGGATTCTTGGGAACCTGGCATGACAATGATAATGTCAGCCAGGCATCAGAAATTTTGAGCAGGTAACAGAATAATTGGATTTGAAACTCACTGTTATCTTTCTGATTAGGGAAAGGGTTTGTTATAATCATTTTTGACTGGACACAAAGTAGTCTTGAGAAATTAATGCACTATAGGTTAAAATGCTGTAGGCACTTTTGAATAAGAAGCGTTAGCTCCTATTTAGTTGAGAAAAATACTTTTCATTCATGGGGATTTGAATTTACCTTGCTGTTTCTGAAAGCAGAACATGGCAACTAAAGGCTAAAACATTGTGGAATAATCCAGGTCCTTCATGGTGAAGGCTAGTGGGTGCTATAGATTTTTCTATCTATACCATAGCAAGCTCCTATTACATATGAGGCAGTGGAACATAAGACACAAAAATATTTTCCATAAAGTGATTTTATAAAGTAGGAAAGCACAAGAATAACTCAGTTTTGTTCTAGTAGAAATTTTGAGATGGAGATAATTTTAAAATAAATGCTTAAAAGCTGAATCAATTCATTTAACCTCGCCAGTTAACGGCTGGAGAAGCCGGGGTGAGCTGCACCAGGCACTCCATGAGCGCGTGTAGGGAGCAGCCCCTGCTCCCAGGACAGTGAGGGAGGTGTTCTGTGCCAGCTGCTCCCCTGGCTTTGGCAACTCTGGCAAATGGCCAGTCAAGCCCCAGCTCGGAAATGAGGTTTCCTCATAGCTGCTGCAACAAGAGACGTGATAACGTGCCACATAAAGAGAGATTCAAATGTTACAAACCACTGCAAAACCAAGTGAGGCTGGCTTCTTTACACAGAGAATACCCTCAGTTCTCAATGAGGTTAACAGGGACAGCAAGTGCTTCTCCCTTCAGAAAACCTCCTTAAACTTGTGAGACAGCAATATGCAGATAACATTAATGCTTAAAGTATGGAAAATCTCAGAAAAGCACCATTCTCAGTTCATTTGTTTCCTTTATCTGGGTGGTGACCAGCATAATAAGAGCACTGTTATGAAATGTGTTTGATGACAAACTCTGCTCAGATATTCAAATCCCTTGCATACAACATTCCTGATAAGTTAAGGATCTAAAATTGCTTAAACAGTGTTAATGTGCAAGTTAATTGCAGGTCTTATATGAATCCATGTACACTACTGAAGATTGATTAAAATAGCTCTATGAAAGGTACTCTAAGCCAAAGCTCTTTTACGCTCTCAATTAGTTTCTTGATGAGATTCCAGAGAGAAGAGAAAGAAATTAAGGGAAGGGGCAAAATGGCATTGAAAAGAAAAATCCAGTGATGCAATTTAAGCTCCAGTGCTCTCCTCCACAGCACACTCTGGCTCTTTCTCCATCTGTGTGTATCTGTGTGTACACGTCACATGTGGAGACAAAGCCCTCGTGGCTCCTCACACAACCTCCACATTTCACTCTGCTCACGTTTCATTCTTCAGATACAAAGCAAATGAAGAAGGGGGCGCCAAATATTTTTATTTTGTGAAAACTATAATATCAATAAGTGATGGGAAGATGGTAAAAAAGGGTGAAAAATATGTCTGTAATTACTACCACTACTACCGGCTGCTTTTTCAGCTTAATATTGACCACCTAAGCAACAGCTTGCATATCTCATCGTCACACAGAACTTGTCTAATGTTTTTAATTCTTATTTTCTTGGTAGTTCAAATAATAGCTTACATATTTGTAATTAAACTGTTGCCTAAAAACCCTAATTTTATGTGGGTAGCAAAAACATTACGGACCTTTTGCCTGCGCTAGGCTTTTTGCATCTGCTTCCTCATGAGAAAAAAAGAATATTATGACGACTGGTCAAATATTTATCCTGGATTCAGCTCTTCAGGGCTGAACCAGGGCATTTATTTTTTTGGTATTTTTCATTAGAAGATGATGAGGGTAAGAGATGGATGTGCCATCAGGACTTCTCACCCATAAATCCTACCTATGCCAATCAAAAAGAAAAAACTTATCTCTGCTTGAACTTTCTGGGTCCTATTGAAAACAAATGGGAGCAGAAAGAATAAAAATAAGATTTTAAAGGACCTTAATGGTCCAGGTATCCATGGAACCAGATTTCAAGTGTGATCCTCTCCACCAACTGTAACCCTTCTGTTCTCATTGAGTAAGAGGAACACCAGGCCATGGCAAACAATCATTTGTTAAATAGTTACCCATACTATGTACACACACAACACATGCACACACACTTTGCTCATCAGTGCTGATGACAACTTCATTTGATTGTATATGTACACATAAATAAATAAACAAAAAAGTACCAACAGTCATTGGTTAGGCCTGTACCATTTTTTTTTTTAACAGAACTAAATTTCAAACATATATTTATGTACTTGATTCAGGGCATCTCTTGTGCAGCTTTTCAGTGGATAAAAGCCTCGCAGTCAACTCAAAAATAATCACTGGAGGACTTAAAACACACAGGATTAAGCTAAAAGAAAAATTCACAGAACTATGTATCCCAAATTATCTCTCAGCATTTCATTAGCTTAATGGAGAACATTAAACAAATAGTCTTAATGAAAAAACTAATTTATTTGCAGGAGTACGGTTATCATGAACACAGTGCCCTCATTTTTAATGTAGTAAGGTATTTTTAATTAGGTTTGAATGTTTAACTATATTCCACAAATCCTTTTACTTATGCAGCCCATGAATTTTTAAATTAGATTTGATTTTTTTAGTTAACTACTCTCTGCAAACCATATTAATATTCAAATTTAAATTTAGGAAAAGAAGGAAGACACTGCCTCAAAGTGATGCATTTTGTTTGATGCCACTACCTTGCTGTCCAATATTTTATGAAGAACACAGACCAAGTTTTAAATCTCTAAATGCCACAAAAGTCTATTTGGGATATTTTCAAATAAGCAAATTAGAGATGATTTCCCAACCCACCGAACAAAAATGCACTGAGAAGTGAATCCTTCTGTGGTGGTTCCACACAAAACACCACTGCATCGATTCTTTTGTAAAGTTTGTAACCTACAATTCAGGAAATGCTAAAAGGCCACACTTTCCACCTTTTCACATAGTGAGTAGTACATTGGCTACTGATTTTTCAAATGTTTCTCAAACAGGTTATGTAAATAAGATTTTATTGTTACTTTTGTTTAGGGTTGATCAAAATGTTTCCTTACTCCAGAGAATTATTAAAAGGGAAAATATTCTTCTTTTTTTATTCCAAATTTCAATTCTTTCTATTTTTGAAGTAGAAACAAGTGACTGTTTGCATTTTGTCTGACTGTAATCAAGCATCTTCTGTTTTGTCACACCAAAAATTGACATGAAAAACAAAATCGTTAACTTCCATAAAAGTTAAAACCAGCTTTTCTGTGAATAACTACATGTGTTACTAAAACATGTTTCAATGGGAAAATTTTTGTTTTATATATTTCGATAAGCAATCACTTCTCTATAAATAGGTGACTAAAAGTTCTTGTTTGACATGTTCTGAATTTTCTTCCAACAGCAACAATTTCAATTTGTTACTTTTTAAAAGTTCCACCTGAGATTTTCTTAACTCAGTACAGATGGAGTTATGGCTTTAATGCTAGAAATGTCAGAGTTCCTGTTATTATTTTAAAATGTAGCAAACTTACAGGCACACAGACATGATTTATTTTTCATATCAATCAGATCATATTTGAATGTGTATGGAGCCACTTTCAGCAGAGGTGATATGGAGGGAAGTAAATATATTATATTCTGGTTGAATGCAATTTACTAAATTTCTCTTTCTTCTGTGACTAAATTGTCATCTGTTTTCTTGCAAATACAGGAGGCTGCACCTTCAGAGCCTTCTCCCTTCTTAATGATCATGTCTGTAAAATGAGAAATACTGACATTTTCAGATATGCATTCTCAGTTACCATTCCACATTTTTTATCTGACAGACCAGCGTGATAATGCTGAACTCAAGAGGTAATTACAGAGTGACAAGTTTCATGATTGAAGTGCTGCTTCATCCAATTACTTCCATAGCCATGTTAGGCAGATATTTCATATCCAAACCACCCCAAATCGTGCTGTTTGCTCTCCTGTTACACTCTGACACGTGCAAGCCCACCAGTCTTCTATCTCTCAGTCTCCCAGCTGAGACAGCTCTCATTATATATTTATCAGCCTAAAGAATCTTGTTTTAGTTAATTTAACATAATGAAGCCTGGCTGCATGCTAGTTTATCATTAGGGCTCTACCTCACCAGTGATGTACTGCACAGTAAAAAATTCAGATGGTTCAATGTAATGATGCATTTCGTTGGTACATCAAACGACGCAGGGTAATGATTAATTCATTGATACATGATCAGAAGAATATTGCATTGGGTCTGCTCCAACTCTGCTCTGAGTCCTTCACTGACAGTCTCACAAGAGATCCCCATGGTTACCCGGACCCTCTTCAAACCCTCTTCAAATATTTGCTGCAGAGCATGGTTTGCTATTCTTCTCTGATGCTTTCCTTTCTTAATTTCCTCATCTCTTCTCCATTTTTCCTTCTGTGCCACATTCCTTTATCTCCATAATCTTCATATATGACCAGATTCAAAGTCACTGGAGAGTCCAGCACTTACACATTAGGATATATTGCACCTCTTCTTACACCCTACATCCACCACTTTATTCCTCCAGGCTACAGAGGAAGAGTACTGACAAACTTTTCTAACTCTGACATCATGGTTTTTCTGAAAAAAAATTCAGTTTTCTGACAGTCAGTAGCTTTCTGCTGGGTAATTAAAAATGCACCACGAGTTTGCAGAGCTAAGTAAACAAGCCAGGAGGACATGTGAGTCTGTGTCACAAGAAGGGGCTCCCCCACAAGAAGGACTTGAGACAGGTTACACCATCTGAGGTAGCAGCTGATGGCAAAAATNGAAGGACTTGAGACAGGTTACACCATCTGAGTATGGCAAAAATACTGGTGGCAAAGTGCCTCACCTGGCAAAGTGCCTGCCCCTTGGCAAGGCAAAAAACCCCACCTTTCATGAGGACCTAAGGAGGAGTTAAAAATGTGGAATTTAATTCCTTGTGTTGGAGCAGATGAATGCACTTTAAACCCACAGTGCAACTGCACTGCAGAAAGGAGAATTTTAAAAAGGACATAAGAAGTATTTAGGACACATGGAAAAGCCATTAAACCCAGCAAAGTTCAATTTATTCTCTTCTACACTATGAACATCCCTAATGGTTTCCTGAATGACCCCTCTGGTTTTGTGTGCAATCTTGCTGGCTGGAAAGCAGTACATTTGTAACTTGTAAAATATAATCTCCATAAATGCCTCATTATCCTATTATCTGCATTAGGCTGGAAGCACTAACTTGAAAAGACATTACCAATAACATTTAAAATGTTATATAAATTAACTGAGCTGCCCTAAACTGACTCTGGTTTTGCAGCCTCCCTAGCACAAAAAAAAACCCTCACCTTTTTCCTTTTTAAAGAATCAGTGCAATTATTATTCTCTCCCTTTTTCAAGTACTACAATGTTTTTGTAATATGCTGATATAATCTAAAGTGCACTATTACCAGACACAACTAATCCCATAATTAAACCTGTGTTCTTCCATTTCAATTGCAGGTTCTAGAATTATACTTGATTTCAGCAAATTTCCCTTTTAAAGGAATTTTCCTGTCCTTTGTTTCATATTAAATTTAATTTCTTTTTTTTTCTATTATTTGCTTTTCAATGAATAGGCTAAGATAACAGAATTGTAATGAATTCACATGGTTCTTAAAGTGCTGATGATATTTAAGTAAGATCTTTCTTCTTTACATCACTTATTACAGAAAAAAAACTTGTATTTTTAATACTAATCATGTGACATATAGATGCTTTTCCTTGAAAATGTAGAGTCCTGTGCTGAAAAGAATATTCACATTTCATTTTACATACTATTATTAAAAGTGGCTAGAAAAGTCACAATGAAATGGTGATATCTTCTGAAACATTTTGCTAAGGCAGTTTTTGTATTTCAGCTCAAGCTCTGTAGTTTTAACAAGAGAACAGTAGTGATGAGGCCAGAAGGCAAAACCAGGATCTACATAATCCCTTCAAAATTGCTTTATTAGTTGAGTGCAGCTATTGAATGAGTGAAATGTCCCTTTCTCTGATTCACTGTGCAGGTGTTCATAGTTATATATAAATTCGTACTGGAAAATGCTTAAAAAAATAGATACATTGTTTTATATATATTAGAAATAGCCATTTCAGTTTATATAAAAATATATATACACATTTGGTTTCTATATAAATATATATACACATATATATTTGCACACACAGATCACATATTTTATATGTAAGCACCTGCCATTACTCCTTTACTGAAAATAAGTAATTCCCTGATTCCAGTGCCTGCTCGTGGCTGCACTGTACCAATGGCAGTGAAGGAGGACACAGCTGCATTTGTGAGAAAACTCATTAACTTCAATTGCTCTGCAAATTTCACAACACAGCTCTAGACAGCAGACTAATTAATACAGAAAGCCATAACTTTATAGATGAAACCTAGAGAGCCAGAAAAAGTAGAATTCCTGCTGTCCTGTTCTTCAATATCAATTTATTTTCTTGGTGTCCTGTCTGTGTTTGACTGATCTCTTGGTAGACAATTTCTCTAGACTGAACATCAGACATTCAACATAAAAGTTAAATAAATATTTATTTATTGCAGCTGGTGTTTTGGTTTTTGTTTTTGTTTTTTTTTTTTTTTTCCCCGACAGTGATTTAGGTGAATGAAAATAATCAATGCAACTATGTAAAACATAGTTAAAATGAATCATCTTTAATTCACTTTGGTGCTGTTGCTGCACTTTGCAAATCTCTGCACACACCACAACTGCTCAGTACTCTAAGATTTTGGGATATGTATTTTGTTTATTATAGGGCAACAGCTATGGAGACCCAAGATTCCACATTTATCACACCACAGCTGCTTGGAATTTCACCAAGATATCAACGACTGAAAGTAAATCCTCACCTATAAATGCCAGTATGGACCATTTGAAACAAAGACAATTTCCTGGAGAAAACCTGGCAGCAGTCACCAAATCAAGTAGCTTTAGTTCCATGCAAGCAAATGAACAAAATAAATGTTCATGGAGCAGCTGCCTTAAAAGCCCTGATCTGGATTGCCTGGTGCAGTCGTGTGACTGCTCACAAACTTGGACTGGACAATTACAGGTGTTTAACAAGGATATAAAGATGGAGCATTTTGGATTAAAGTGCCCATACTTTCCATACTTTCCTAATTTATTTCTATTTTTCCCCCAATTCTGCACCAAATTACCATCCCAGGCCACGGGGGGGTGGAGCAGGAGGATGGAGAGCTCAGTCCTGCTGCAGCAGCTGCCAGCAGGCAGCAGGGCAGCCCTTCCAGGTAAGGGCTTATCGACCATAAAAGTGGCTTTTCCTGGCCACTCTTCCATTCCTTTATGCTGTCAAAGTGACTTAAAGGTTGTGCAGTGTTACAGAAGTACAGGACAGCCCTTTGGGAGACATGCAGTGGGTCTGAAGGGGCCATAATAACCAGCCAGGAAAATTTATTTGGATCAACAAAAGAAAAATTAATTCCTCTCTCTTCTCTATGTAGGAAAATGGACTACAGTTCCTGTAATATTCAATAAAGGTCTGCATTTCCTGATAATATTCTGGATTTTTATAGATCTTAATAGGTTCTGAAGCAATTATTATTACTGTATTATTACAAATATACACAATATTTTTAACTACAGCCGTCGTTTGAGGAATGGTATCACCAGGTTCTCAAGAACTGACCTTTAAGGCACTGTTTATAAATAACTGATTGTATTATTCCCACTAAGTCCAAACAGCTCTCTGCCTCAGTGGAATCTAGCAGAAATCCATAAATTACTTCTCTGATATTTTTATCAAACACTGTTCCCATCATTTATCACCAGCAGGGCTACAAACAGCAGCAGTCTGAAAACCTGTTTAATCAAAACAATCTTCTGTCTTAACTAACATTTGCAAGCAATGTATTAAGTGCTTTGGAACTCATGTGAACATCTGGTCCCAAAAGTGACAAACAGGATTCCGGGGTGGTTTTTTTTAGTTCCTTTGCTCTGAATTTGTACTATCAAAGAAAATAAAAATAACAAGGACTGAAAAAAAAAAAAAAAACCCACCAAACAAACAAAAAGGCCAAAACAACCTCCAAAACCCCAAACCAAAACTACTTCTAAAGCAGGGGAAATCAATAAGCTTAAATGAGCCAACAGATTTCTTCCAGAGCCTCTCTCAGAGGCTTTAGAATAGAACAGAAATAGAAAAGAAATCATATAGAAGATAGAAGCAGTTTTAATGTCCTCACAATAAGCCAGAATACTCAGGAGGGTCAATTCCATCATCTTCAAACTGTTTTTACACCACTCCCACCAAATGTTGTTAATTTAAGCAATAGTTTAAAGCAGTGCAAATTAACACTGCTACTGAGAGGAAAATGGAAAATCCATGCTCAGGTGTGCACCAAATTCATGAATAACCCATTACTTCAAGGAGGAGGACAGCACACCATCCATGGTAAATACACATTCACATCATGTGCATGGCATTGCTAACCTTTCCCATGACTGATTCCTAACAAAATACATTCAAAATGGGGAAAAAAGGAACATGTTTAACTCAAAATGTTCATTGCACAAACAGCTCGTGGGATTTTATTGCTCAGAACTCAGGATGGGGGCCAGGTATTTTCTATTTTTCAAACTTTCCCAAAAGGAGTCTTCAAAACATAACCTCTGACAAGAGGTGCAGGTGAGTATAGAGCTCATAAATCCAGACAGGAACAGGACTTTGGACAGAGGCTGCAGCAGAGTGCTGAGCATAAATTTGGATACAACCAGAGCAGGACTTTGGATAGAGGCTGCAGCAGAGTGCTGAGCATAAATTTCAGAGCCCTTCTCATCTGGTAAACCAGGGAACACAGTCCCTGTCTCTACAGAACCATGACAGGGCCCAGCTCCATCTGACAGGAGGGAAGATGTAGTTCTCCANATAAATCCAGACAGGAACAGGACTCCTTATACAACCAGAGCAGGACTTTGGATAGAGGCTGCAGCAGAGTGCTGAGCATAAATTTGGATACAACCAGAGCAGGACTTTGGATAGAGGCTGCAGCAGAGTGCTGAGCATAAATTTGGATACAACCAGAGCAGGACTTTGGATAGAGGCTGCAGCAGAGTGCTGAGCATAAATTTCAGAGCCCTTCTCATCTGGTAAACCAGGGAACACAGTCCCTGTCTCTACAGAACCATGACAGGGCCCAGCTCCATCTGACAGGAGGGAAGATGTAGTTCTCCACATCCAGCACTCTGCCTATCAATAGCCAAAAAGCTAAAGCTAAAGCATTTTAAATTACTAATTTCTTCCCACACAGCCAACAGTGAAGGTCTCAGCCTATAAAGTACATTTCTTGTAAGTACCTCTGCTACCAGATGTGAGCTCAGTGTTGTGTCTCTTTTACAGAGGGAGGAGTTTGGCATTGTTAGAATTTGATTCTTTACACTCAGTTCCTCCAGCAAACTTCACATGACATACAACCAACTTTAAGAGTGTGCCCCTGATATCTCTCCTGGTTTATTTTTCTAATAAATTGCAACACCCACAGTTATCTAAATACCCATGAGATATTTCAGCAACTGAGCAAAGGATGGTCTCCACTCCCTCAAATTACAACCACTTCTTTTTAAGATGCACACCACGGGAAGCAAAGACAGGATTTTTTTCAATATAACTCCCCAAGGTAGTACTGAATTATCCTGAATAGAAAGGATTGTTTCCCTTACATCAGACTCATGGCAGACATGCAAAAACCTAAAAGGATTTTCAAAAGGAACTGGAAGCAAATGTCCAAGAAACCAAATTGCATCCCACTCCAAAAGAATTTCTGTTTTACCTTCAAAACTGTTCTCCACTGTCTTTGCTCAGAGAAGAAAAAGGCACTTTAAGAACCTGAGCAAGAACTAAACTGCAAGTAAGGAAGCATATGATTAATTCAAATTATAAGAATGGCAATAATGGTGATACTACAGCTCTGCAAAGAGGGTGTATTGCTTCTGACTTTATAGAGCCTGAATTTCAATTACACAGGAGGAAATTGTTTCATCCATATAAGTCATATCTTCTAATGGTTTGCTGTTTGACTTATGTTACCACTTTTACTATGTTGCACATGTTAATGTGGATATTAGCCCATCGGGTAAGGCACTGCTCAAACACATCAGGCATTCTGTAAATAGTGCTATTTAGGACACTCTTCACTCCTGAAGAAGGCAAAAAGCTTGATAGGTAAGGTCAGACTGTGATCTAAAACACGTTACAGCACACCCAAACCCTTCCAGAGTCACACACTGCACCCAGATCTCCTCGTGCTAGGACAGTACCTTAAGAAGGTACTCCCCAGAAAGTCATCCTTCTTTTTGGAATACCTTTTATAAAAGAGCAGAGCTAGCTCAACAACCAAAATTCACTGGAACTGGACTTTCTCTCTTTGCAATGGCTCTCCTCCTTACCTTGGCAACTGTGCATTATTTGAACCAAAATCAGAGGAATTATTGAATTTTTATTTTTGTATTATATTATATTGTATTTGTATTTTACACTTCTTTTGAAAGAGAATTGTTTAAGATCAACAACCAACACTACTGCTTGGAACCCTAAAAATTATGAAGTCATCACAAAAATATTAATTATTTTTTTCCACAAATGTTGCCAGACACGAAACTAATTACAGGCCCAGCAGCAATATCAGTCCTAAAAATATCTGTGTAACCATAGCTGACATCTGTTATGGGTCAGTACTGAGAGCAGGAACATGGCAATGCATTAGATGCAAACATTTTGAAATTTTTTTTTGCATACTCAGGTTAACTTCCAACATTCTTCCATGAGATCAGCAGTTTACAGTAATTACAGTAATTGTAGGAGGTTTTCCCCTAACTGTAGGGTTTTTTGTCTAACTGTAGGGTTTTTTTACCTCTCAGCTTTCATGTAACCCAAGCGACCTCCATTTCACCTCCTTTGGTGTAATTGCACCAAAGGAAACATTAAAAGTTACACCTCTGGGCTGTGATCAAGCAATTATTTAACAAAGTACAAATAGTTTCCAAAATCCAAATAGAACACATCTAATCAGAGATGGCTAAATAATCCAAGAGAAATCAAAGGGACTTTATTATCTGCAAAATTATCTGCCATCTGCTACAATTCCCCTCCTTTCCTACACGTTTTAAATAGGGTTAGTTTCACAGCAGGAAGAATGAAAAATATATATTCATCAAAAAAAATATTGTAGACAGATAGCAATTTACTAGAAAAATATGAGAGCCCTGTAGTCAACATTTTGTCCGAGTTCCTGAGGTTCTGGGTAAAAGCTTTTGCACAAAAACCTCAATATGGCAGGACACCAGAGAGGGTCCATCCACTTTGCACAGGTTTTCAGATTCTTATGGAGATTTTTGTCTATTAGAAAAAATAATCTGGTTGTCAGATAAGCAGTTTTTGTTAAGTTGTCATGAAATAAGATGTAAAAACATCCCAAGATTTTCCAACAGTTTTTCTTTACCTTTGCAAACACTTTTCTTCTATGACTTTAAGATTGAAACCTTGTTCCAACCAAAATGAATGGCAGTCAAAGACGATCTTCCATTCCAGAAGTGAGGAAACATTGGAAACAAACATACTGTGACAGGTGAGAATCACCTAAGGAGATAGCCAGGCACCAGGAGTTCCACCCAAGACTGTTGTTTGGCTACAACTAAATCCCAGCGAAATCCCCTGCCCTGAGATAATCTGGACAAAAGAAAGGCAAGAGTCAGTCCCACAGATCTCGTCCTTGCAGCTTCTCAAGGGAAGGTATCTTTAGGAAGAGGTAAGGATTCAGCTCGGGATAACAATTAGTTCAGTCAGGAACTCCAGTAGGAAAAGTCTGGTTTTGCTGCAAGGCTCAGCCAGTCCCCAAGGGGAGATGCTGCTGACTTTCTGACTACCCTGCAATGGTATAGCCCGAGCATTCTGATGCTGTTCCCACAGGCTGAGATACACAAAACAGGGACTAAATGCCATCAAGACTCCTGTCAAACCTGCACAGAATTGGCTGACAGGTTAAGAAGCCCTGGGAGTACAGAACACACAGTGCAACCATACGTGTCTCAGCTCCTTAGGAAACCATGCCAGAGATGCTGTGGAAATGGAAGAGTTTGAGATACAACCAGTAAAATCCACTGCAGAAACACAAAGATGTTCTTCTTCAGAGCTCAAGAGGGGTAGGACACTGAGCACAGTATTTTGTGTGAGTCTAATTCACAAGAGTGAGAACACTACAGAAGGGAAGAGAGGCTGCACAGCTGATGCTTTCCCTGCTACTAAACTGGTGAAGGATACAGGCACAGGGGTATTATTGGCAGAGAAAACAGGGCAGCTACAACCTCCTTGGCTGGTTTGTTCTGTGTCTGCAAACGGGATGGGGACTGCTAGATAATGCAGACTTAGGACTTTTTATTCTGTCATCTTTGTCTCATACAATCTAGAGCCAGAGATACAGGAGATGACAAAGTCCATGCACACTAGCAGAACCAAGTTTAGCCTCCTTACAGAGCCTTTTCAATGAAATTCCCTAGCCAGTAGCATAATGCAAAAGCATAACAGACATTTTACTTCAGCAAATCATAGAAGAGCACATGTGGGATTATGTTTAACAAAAGGCTTCTTGTACAGCCTAAAAAATAATACACAATAATTCGTTATTAAGCTTAAAACTTTCTCCTGTCTCTGAAAAGCATACATCTAGACTTTTTCACATTTATTTACCATATAAAATCAGTCATTGTTCTTTTGGCCTTGTTGCAGATATAACTGTATCCACCAAAACTAGGAAACTTCCTAATTCACACGGCAGGGTTTTTGGATTCTCAGCTTTTCTCTACCTTCTGGGGTGTTTTTGCTTTCTAGATTTCCCACACTCCTTCTGGGAGGTGGCAACTGTTGTTCAACCAGTGTCACCAGCTGAAGGGTTTGAAGGGGAAGGAAGGACTTGAAGTAGAAAGATGATTCATCTTCTCTTAATGTCCTGTCATCTCGGTCTGAAAGGCAATGATCATTAAGTCAGGTTTTAATTATATGGTCTATGGTAGCATCTGGATTTATATTCCTGAACTGAGAAAACAGAGAAAAACCCAGCATGTGGGAAGATTATGGTCCGTAGATGGAAGGGAGTTCATATAATCTAATTAAAATTATGAAGAAAAAAGATAAAATCGATCCATTTAACTTTTAAAACATTCATAAACTACCAAATCCAGAGGGTCTATGTGCAAATAACAAATAAATTACCGCCAACAGTTAATAAAGGATAAGACAGCAATGTTTTTAAACCAAAAAGTAATCTGAGTTTCTCACACAGCTGCTTTTTAAAAAGTTAAGGAATTCAAATATGCTATAGACAATGAAAATTAAAGCAATCAACACTGAAGAGGCCTAAAGAACAGAGCACCCTTTTTTAATGGAATTTTTCTATGCAAGTAACATATTCTTCTAAAAAACCTTCTCAAGATACATCTTTAGCCCAATTTCAGAGGTATCTATAATAAATTATTTGAATTGTTATTTATTATGTTAGTGACTTTGTATTTCTCTGTAAATTAATTCATTAAGTAGCATTCTGATTTTGTTCTGGGATGAAAACTTGGGCCTTCAATTTGTTGGAGAAAGTATATGCACAGAATAATTGATACATGTTCTGTTTCTTATAATCTTCCAGAGTTTTTTCCCAAACTTTAGAAGTTATAAACTGCACTCAAATAACAGCACTATTGTTTCCATCAGGAACATGGGCCAACAATTCAAACTAGGCTTATGAGAAGAATTGTCTGAAGATGTTGAACAGTTTCATCATTCTAGGTGCCTATTCCATAGGACTCAGGAGAACTATAAATTAGGGCAATACAAGTATAAAAACAAAAAGGCCAGTTTAAAACCAGCTTCATAAACTTGAAATACTGGAATACTGTGTCTGTGACAAAGAATGGTATCTGCATTCGTATTTATTACCTATCATACAGCTAATAAAATGCTATAAATAGCTGCCTATGAGGAAGGCAAAGAAAGAAAACATGGGAAACAAGTCAGTATTGGAGATTTTGCAAACAATCAAAAAGAACAGTAAAGATGACAATAAAATAAAATTTGCTAATTATGTTTGTCCCTTTTCAGAGCTACACCCCAATTAGAGAACTCAGCACTTCAGAGTTCAGAAGAGTTCAGAAGAGGAGAGAGGAGGGGAGGTTCCTTCCATGGGAAAGATCTCCAGGAGAAACCCTGGCCATGCAGTCCCAGTGGCCAGGCTGAGACAACCCACAGCAAATGGGTGTGCACACTGACTCAACACACACAGCTCCTGGAATCCTCTCTGAGGAAAAACTTAATTCCTCATTACACCTCACCTTGAACCAGGTCTGGATTTCTGTCATCTGAACATCACCCAATCAATACTTTGCTTCCCCCATGCCACCAAAAAAAAAAAAAAACAAAACCAAAAAAACAAACAAACAAAAACAAACCAAACAACAAAAAAAAACCTGATACAGATTGACATGGACACTGCACAAAACTAGAGTCTTGAGAAAGTCTTACTAAAATCCTCAAATAGAACTGACTTCTTCTTGGTGTTATTCCAGATTGGAGTCACATCACAAGCCAGAGTATTGGTTCTTATAAATTAAATGCTTTTACTCTTTTTCCTCTTTTTTCCATATGGAAAAATACCTGAAGTCTGCTCAAACAATTCAGCATAATGCAGGTGTTTCCTAGATTAAGATGGTCTAAAATGAAGTCAAGTACATTTATTTATGTGCACTGACAAAGGCATGACTCTGATAAGCTAGCACAAAATTTGTTAGCACTTAAAAAAACCCACATTGTACTGGCAATGGCAGTCACTATAAAAATTGTAATAATTCAGATGTTTTTTAATGGGAGAGTGGTAAGCCCATAATTATGGAAAGCTTAAAAGGATCAGAGTAAAGTAACCCTTCTTCTTTATTTCTGTAAAGTTTAAAATAGCAATGGAGAGTTAAATACGTTTTTCTAAGGCCTTTGGGAAATAAAAACATTAGGAAGCACAGAAGTCTCTAAGAAACTTTTCTTGAAATAATACTATGAGGAAGGATGCATTTACTCCAAGTTCATAAGAAGTTCATTCTAATAAATACCTTTCTTCCTTTGCTAGAATTTCAATGCAACAACACACACATTTAACAATTTTAGCAATTTTAGAGAATCCTCTGTGTTCTTTCTAGTAGGCTTTCCTTTTCTTTCAAAGAAAAGGACCATTTTTAAAATATTAAATGAATTTTCCCTTGATTTTAAATCAAGAAAACCTTGCATGTCTCCTTGCCAGAACACCTGATTCTTACCAAAGGGAAATGCTTATGCATAGTGAGGACTCTCTAAGAGCCATCTGCACCAAAATTACTCAACCAGTTAATGAAAAAACACAAAACTAAAACAAACGAAGAGAGGATTTGTGTTGCAAATGTTTTGAGTTGGTTCTCAAAAACAAATGAGAAAAATGCAATACACAAGCACACAAAGCAAGATTCTTTAAACGTACCCAAAGCCTTCATGGGAAATCAGAGATTCATCCTGCTATGACTTGTGCAATTTGACTGGCACAATAAAATGATTTTGCAAGTGAAAACAGCTTTCTGTTTTACAAAATGGAAAGTTGCCTCATCAAAATGAGGAGAGAGAACTGAAGGTCAGAACAATGAGTCATCTTCCTAAGGCAGAGTCACATCAGAGGGACCTTCAAAGAGTCAAGTAGTTACTCACAGGCATTTGAAAGAAGAGGGGGAAAAAAAAAGAAAAAAAAAAGAAGAAAAATCACATAAATGAAAATTGGCCGAAAATAAGCACCAATTGTCTGTCTGTTTTTGGAGCTATTGTGCCTTCTGCAGTGTATCACTAAGATGGGTGATTATAGCACATTACAGTAAAAGACAATCTTCTAGGGAAGTTTTGAGAACCACTGATTGGTTAGCAAATGTACAAAAGATGAGGAAAATGAATAGCAATAAAGGGAGGGAATACATTAAAAAATAATAAACTGAAATTAGACAAAATGCTCCCAAAAATATATATATTTTTTAACATAAATACTAAGAAGTGAATGAAAGACAAAAAGATGAAAGAAGGATGTAAGATGTCTTCTCAGTCATGGCATATGTTTTTTGTTTTCTAGTTGCAAGTAACAAACCAAGCCTTCCTTCCTGCTGGTTTGGTCTCTGCAAAGCACAGTGCTGAACAAAATTCCCAGTCAAATCCATGGGAAGAGTCACAGTGACTGCAGAGAGAGTTTTTATGCATCCATCCCACGGGTTGTTGCTTTTTCAAACCTTCTGTGTCTGTAACCATCAACCCTAAGGATACATGGAAACACAGGGATTCTTATTTGTGGTCAGAGTGCAGGGGCACCAAACTGAGGGCTGAGCAATTCTCACAAAGCCAGCTCACAGCATCCAGGGGTGCAGCAATTTGGGCAACATCTGCAGGGAGCTCAGTCCTGGGCCTGGTTCCTCCACTGCCTTTCAGCTTCCTTGGCACATTGGTACAGCAACACAGAACAGGGTTTGTAGGTGCTCCAGCTCAGAGCCAAGGCTGCTGCCCCCAGAGACCAAAAATCCAGCCCTTACAGTGCCAGCATTTGGTCAATGGCAAAGCCTAGAGGCTGAAACTTTCCTAAACTCACTCAGCAATGGATGTGAAAGGGAGATGTTGCTCTGTATTATGAATACTTTTGTTCCTATTAAAAGTATTTGCTGTTTCAAAGCAGGGTGAGGAGTCAGAAATACATTCCCAAATTTTGAAATGCCTTGGTTTAATGTCAATAGCATATACATACTTTGTCTTATAACTTAAAATTCATTTCAAGTTTCATGAGTTTTAAGTGGTCAAAGTACAGTGAGATGCACCTCCTCTGATAAACTTTTAAAAGTACGTTTCAAGTAACTTGTGCTCAGAATATCTCTTTGCTACACAAAAGTAGTTTCTCCTTAGCCCTGACTCTTCTTTTTAAACCACCTTTCAGTCATAGCAAATTCGATTATTTTACTCAAAGGGTACATTAAGTACAAAAGCTCATGAAACATTCATTCAACAAATAAGCCAGAGTAAGTTTGACAAAATAGGGAGTCAAATTACACCAAAAGCCCCTCTGACACATGCCAGAGAACAACCACTGGCACAGCAGACTGGCAAAACTCTATAAGAGAAAGTGAAATCACTAACTCTCCTCACGAACCTCCAAAGAAAACTGAAATTAAACTATTTTTCTTACAGTTGTAATACTCTGGTCTCGTTCAGCCACAGATGTGGCACGGATAACATTGGAACATTATTGCTGTACCCTTCCAAAATGCAATGTCTGGTCCTATCTCCCATCCATCATACATTTGTCATCATTATGGCACTAAGGCCACAAGTGTACTATCTCCAGATCATAATGAGAACTGGTGAAAATTATTTCTTTTTCCACTTTGATATCACCTTTGTCATAGTGCAAATTAATTCTGTGTCATCTGGGAACACTGATAGTTACAATACTTTTAGAAATATGTTATGCAACTCTACTTTGACTTCTCAGCATTCTGGTACACATCGTTCCTTCCGAGCTCCTCTCTCTATAACATTCCTTGATAAGCCTACTTCCCTTTTAGGTACCAATTAATGAATATGAGGCCTGAGTAACAGCCCTGCAAAGCAATGAAAAGGCAGACAGCCACGTCAAAATGAGAGTGGAGTGCATCCTGAATGTCTGCCCAGACTACACATTCCCTATGGGATAATAAAGCAGTTAAAAAAGAGAGCACTGGAATGGCTACTCTATCAAATTAGAGTATGTAGAAAAGGTCAAAGCAGTAGAGCACAATGATATAATTCACAGATTATACAAGACATTAAAATTCTGATATGACATTCTTTGGGGAAAGAAAAAAAGATTGTAACAAGGGCAGCAAATGGCAGGACATTAATCCATTCCCATGACAACATTCGTACCCAAATTGGAAAATGTACAACTCCAACCCTTGTTAAGCCTTTGCTAAGACTAGTTACATGGCTTAATTTCAGATACCACTTATTGAATCCCTGTCAACAGCTTCTGATTATATTTAATGGAGCTGCACAAGGGGATGAAGTTGAATGACACAATTTATATTTCTAAGGATATACACAAGTTCATGGGATCAGCCACCTGATTCAACACACAATTGCATTTGCTTCATACAAGCCTGAACAAGACAGAGATAAAAGTTTAAAAAGTTACAATATTTGTAGTAGACCTGTGAACAAGCACACTTGAATGTATAAAACTATGATATAATAATAATAGTAATAGTAATAGTAATAGTAATAGTAATAGTAATAGTAATAGTAATAGTAATAGTAATAGTAATAATAGGACCTAAATTTTTTAGTCAAGACTGAGGAACAATCCTATTTGGTCACCTAAAGACATGGTCACCTTTCACCATAAGAGTTTACCGATCTAATATTAAACATGCCATGGCAAGGGAATGTAACAACTATAAAGACAATAAAAATGCAATTGAGGAGCCTGATGAAAAGCAGAGAAATCAGCAGGAAGGTTCCCACTGCTTGAACGGGCATTGTATCAAGCTTTTGATCACTCCAATTATTTCCCTATAATTTACAGGTTTTGTTTTTGTAACTCAATAAATTAATAATGCCAACTAGACCAAGCTGAGGCTCACCCCAGCCATTGCCATTCGACTCACTCCTTGTGTGTCACAACAAAAAAATGCTTTGCAAAACAATTAGAGACAAAAATAAAGCAGGGGCTGCAGTACCATGGAAAAGAAATCCACAGGAGCAGCACACAGGGCAAGTCCACTTCAACTGAGGCAAACACAGGAAACATTTTGAATAAGATTCTTTCTTTAAAATTTAGAACAGAAGGAAACAGTGAGATTCAATAGTAAATTCACCTAAAACTACTTTGATTTTTAATACAGTTAAAATTCTCAGAATAGTTATCTGGGGAATACTTAAAATCCAGTTTTTCACTAACATTACACCATGTTCCTTCATCTTCGACACAGTAGTAGCATTAAAGCTGGTTATAAAATTTTAAGTCAGAAAGGACATAAGCTACAAAGAGGTTCCTTTTTTCTACCAGTGCAACAATCCTAATACAAATGTAGATTTTACATCCCATTATCTTTGGTGATTAAAGGTCAGTTTGTACCCTTACCAAGTGGTTTGAGTTCATATCCTTACCTCATGAAAACTTCCCTATGGGGAAAAAAAGTCAGGAATAGAACCATAAAGAATATTGTGTTTGATAATATAACATGCCAGCTTTATCATTTCTTTCCTGTCTGCAGAGCCACAGCAGGTGAAATAGTTATCTGTGTGTTCTGCAGCCAAATCTCAGAGGCAGGATTTCTTGCTCCAGACTTTCCATTTAGCTCATGACTGAGATTGATTTGACCTTATTTCTTGTCATCCTCTTTTGTACTTCAGAGGCAAAGGAGGCTGCACCATAGCTCAAATGTTTAGGCTGGCAGCTTCAAAGATACACTCTGCTAAAAAATGAACGGTTCCTTGGCCTTTAAGAGGATGTATAATTTAGTAGTATCCTATTTTCAAGCTAAATATGTAAAGAAATTTTCAGGGTTTTACCAGTTTTGAACACTTAAAACCTGCTTGCTTATGTAGAACATGCAGGGAAGACTAGGAACCTTTATTTTAAAGGTATCAAATAAATTATTTCTACTCTTCCAGTGTGCATCCCCAGCTGCTAGCAGTATTAGTTGCACAGAATACTCCAGCAACACAGGCCAGAGCATCAACAGAACGAGTTAGAGAATAATCTACTGTAACAACCCTTCAAATATGAAATCAAAAAATCACAGGATAATTTAGACTGGATGGGACCTGTGGAGGTCATCTAGTCCAACCTCCTGCTGAAAGCAGGACTAACTTCCAAGGCAGCTGTGCTTGCTGAGGACCTGAATGAAATATGCACAGGTACTACACAGGAAATCACATTTCCAGGTGAATGTTAGACTACAGTGTTAAGACCCCTGTTATGTTCTCTCTGGCCCTCTGGACCATTCATATATTTTTTAAAAGGTAAGTCAACCTCAAAAGCTCCCTTAGCTGGTTAGAAATGCTGGTCAGAGTCTGCTTCCTGCTTAGCACAACAGAGGATGGAGCTTGATTGGCATGTCTAGAGCAATTATGAGTTAGTAAGAATACTGATAAAGCAACCCTGGAACAGCTCTCATCATCAGAAATTCCAGTCTAAAAACAGATCAGCCCACCAAATTTAAAAGCAGACAGATCTGTCAAATCATGCACGTACATTCAGGTAAACAGCAGTGTAAGTCTTGACACAAAGTCAGAGATTTTGCTTCAAAGCAGCTACACATCACCAGGTCATCAGTACACTCAGAAGTAAGCATGGGTCACTGATTTATTTTCCCACAACCTCCTAAGACAGTAATAATGCTGGTTGAAATCTGACAATTACGAAACTATGTCCTGCAGAACATGGATTTTGCAGTACAGTAACACAGGGAAAATATCCTTACTGAGCTAAGACTTAATCCAGCACGCATTCGAATGAATGAGGAAGTGTTTTAAGTTTTTTATTTCTGCATCTCCCCAGGGAGTCTTGTCCAGGCCTCAAGAGATCTGAAAACTCTGCCCACTCAGAGCTCTGTAGGGTTCTGACACGCCAGCTCTGCTGAAGCACCTCTGCAACAATGACACCAGACAGCTTTGTTTGCTTTTTATTAAAGGTGCCTAATAAAGTCACAAATGTTCTTACTGGCTAAATCTCATAGCAGGAACTACATTGTGCATGCAGTCAACTGCTCTGCTCTTATTTAAAATGAACAGAATCAAGGCTTATTTCTTTCATCCTGGCCATTATCATTTACATCTGGAAGCCAGCACTGTACTGGAATAAAATAACTGTCACCAGGTGCACTCTTTTCTTTCTGGCAAATTAGAGCTTTGGTGCAAAATACGTAAGGCTATTTGAAGTCAAGAGAGTTCTGCCATGGGTAAATCACCCTGGTGATATTTTACTATTTCAAGTCATTACAACACAAGCTTTGCCCTGTCTCTGTGATACACAGTACAACGCTCTTTAGAGAAGTAAACAGTGCTTCTTGCAAAATGTTTCAGATGGGAGACTCCTTACTGTCTTTTTCCCTTCCATTTTAAATATTTGATATGTATGTCTTCAGGGAAAGACCTCTCTATTTGCAGTGCCTTTTATTCAAATATATTGCCACCTTCTTCACTTAGGAAGTGCTGAAAACATATAGTTTATTTCTGGGCAATCTGTGAGCTGTGTCATATTTTCTAGCCAATATGCTAGGCAAAGAGCAGCACAGAGTATTTGGTGTCTTCTACCACTAAAAGAAGAGAGACTGACCTTGCAGCACAATGGAAGAGAAATACATTTCCAGCATTAACTAAGCCAAAGCTCCTGGGAATCACGTGGTGGCAACAATTTCTTTTCCACCACTAGTACTGATGTGTGCACTGCTTCAGCAAATGGTAGGAAGAATAGAGGCCAGAATTTAAGAGCAAAAACACCAAAACATGAGGAAAAGCAATTCCATGTACACTGTAATATTTAAAATTATATCACAAAATTGCAAAGGATAACAGTACCCCATTCTGTGCAAATCATTGATTATGATCAATTTAAGCCCTGGGAAGCTATATTGAAATTACAGACCATAATATTGAATTTATGTCTCCAAGAGATGAAATGGTATAAGAAAAAAGATATATAGTGTGGGTTTAGTTTCTTTTGTTTGTTTGTAAGGGACCACAAGACAGAAAAAAGTTAGGTGTCCATGTGAAAATAAAACCACTCTGTACTCTTTTCTGCAGTGATACTAATCTTGCCACATACAAAGGCAGTCTAATTTTGGTTGCCTGGTACAAAGCAACAACCAAAGTAATTCATACTTTATAAAAGCTCATGGAGCATATTACCTCCCATTCTAATATGCCTTAGATAGACCAGTTCCTTGCCACTAAAATCCACTCATGATTGAGACTAATTTAGAGTGAAAAAAATTCTGATCTTGGGAGGGTAAAAACCTCCCAAACCTCTTTCACCACCTAGAAAATTCAGAGTGGGGGATTTTTGGTGTTGTTGTTGTTGTTTTGTTGTTGCTGTTGTTGTTTTTTGGCTAATTTAACATGATTAATAATTTTAATAATGAGACTCTAAACATATCCAGCTCCCTATTGGGACATTGCAACTACTGCTATTAATACAGCTATTGTTAAATTAGTGCCCAAATATCAGTCAGTGACTTTGCTCTGCCAAGAAAGAGGAATACCCATTAATAATGGTTGCTAACTCTCTATAATTATGAGATGAAGTGGTACCACACTGCACAGCTTTCCTGTGAAAATTCATCCCTGGCATTGTAGAGAAGAGAATCCACAGGATGCCTGGTAAAGGAATATGCACTTGCCTATTATTGCACACATACCTCAAAACTGAAACCTTTTGGACTCTGGCCCAGTGAAATCATGGAAAGACTCAAAAATAGATCAGGTAACGAGTCCTATAAATAGATTATACATTTTTTTTCTGTATTATTTACAGATTTTTATCATCACCTAGTTTTTACATTGCTAGAAAGTTGGTCAGATGCAGCTCATGGAGCCTGTCCCACTCAGCCCTGTCCCACTTGGCTGTGTAATGATTCCTTCTTTCCCTGACCTCTAAAGGAAAATATTTCATTCTTACTTGCAAAATAATTATTGACAACAGAACACGAGGGAGGAAAACAATCCCATTTATAGCTTATCTCATCTGATGAACATGTTAATAAAAATGAATTACACTGAATTACTTAAGCAAGTGCAAGAAGAAACTTCAGTTTTATGTTCTATATACACTAGAAGCCACAATCTTATTTTCTATTCCACTTATTGTGCCCTCAGTTTGCAGAAGATGAGCAATCAAAAACTCTTTGCCTCAGCTTTAATTGCTCACATATCCAGTGTGTAAGTGCTTATGTAGTAATTCTTCTGATACACATTTTAAATGTGTTTTCTCATTTTTTAAAGCAGTTAACATAGACCTCACATAATCACCTTTAGCCATTATCAACACTGCATTGTTCTTTTTTTAACACTTAAACCTTCTTTTATAGCATATGCTTATGTAATTGCAGAAGAAATCTGGTTTAGAACACTAAATCTTTATTTCTTTCACTTGTACCATTCAGAGATATTTGGTAGAGGGATAAAATCTGTGAAAACAGCAAATTTATTCTAAAAGAACTGGAGGTATTCCTCAACATCTAAAAATAATATGTGAAATGCAGAAAAATAAACTTGTATTTTCCCAGTCTTTTACCTCCTGCACAGAACAATGAAGTCTGTTGAAGAAAGGTTAAATGATGAACATACAAATATAACTTTTTATAGCAATATCAGCTACTTTAAACTAATTTGAAGTCACAAAACTCTTTTTGGTGCATCAATGATTTTTACTATGACAATGATGATATGATAACCTAAGTTATTAGAAAAAGTAATTTCCCAGTTATTGTATCTAAAGGCAGTAATTACTATTTCAATAAAGAAAATGAGAACTATTAGGATGGCAAAAGAGAAGTAAATTAGCTTTATACCCTACACTCAATTAAACTATCACAGCAAGAAGGCAATGAATTAAGGTAATTTGAGGGAAGGAATGGGATTTTCTATAGCAAAGTGTTTAAACTTTTTGAAAATCCTGGAATCAAACATAAGAGCAGCATTAGCTACACTAACACCTGCTAAGACCCTGTGTAAAAATAGCCTTATGAAATATAAGTAAATGAAATATAAGTAAATGAAATATAAGTAAATGATGTCTGTTTGCACAGCTCTGCCTGTGATTCTGGCACTGAAAATTCACAGAGCTTCCACCACAGGGACAGTCTTCTGTGCTCATCTCACCCATTGCAAAGTAATCTAAATTGGGGCACCACAAATAGAGACTCTCCTCATTAAAAAAAAAAAATATTTCCAGAACCTTCTTGGAGCTTTCCATAAAGCTGAAGCACTTCTTTTCTATTATCAAATTTTAGACATTGTACATTTTGCACAGACAATCAATGCAGTTTCCGTGGTCTGTTTTTAAATAGGAATCCAGAATGAGAAATCTGTTTAGGAAATTCTTTTTTGCATGCTTCGAAGCAATCCAAATATTTAGTGCTTGTATCTTCTTAATGATTTTTCTCTCAACTTTAGGAATTATTAATTTTTTAATTAAATGTTTCTATTACATTACACATAAGTCTAAAGTTGTTCATGGAAAATATTTACCCATCTCTTATTTTATGCCAATTCCCACAAAGTTCCTGTTTGTGACTCACAAGTTCTGTGGTAAGAAGGATTTATTTCCAATTTTTGTTTTCTGAATGTTTATATGGTTTTATACAAACAATAATTAAAGAAAATAAAATAATCCTGGTGACATTTTTGTAGCAACATGGGCTTGGCTTGGCTACCAAATTCTAAGAGCATGGAAAGAGAACTGATCCGTGGTGAGTTTTGAACCAAGTGACTGAGTCTGCAGCAAGATGGCTGTTCAGGTACAAACTGATTTTCTAAATCTCAAACTGAGTATTCAGTCCCTCCTGACTTAAAGAACATTGTCCTTTCTAATTAGGCAACCAATGCAAATAAACCAAAACAAAACAAGAAACTAAGTTGTAACTCTGTTTAGCTATTACCATGCAGCACAGTTACAAAAATTACTGTCAATATTTAGTATCTTTAAGCTTTTAGTACCTGGATTTTTTGCATCTAGAAATTCTGTCTATTGCACTCCAGCACCTAAATTTCACAGTTTGCATGAGAATATTTTGTTTCACTGTTGAGCTCCTTCATCAGCCAGCACTGAAGCAGGTTAATGAGTCTTCCCACATTATCTCCTCAGCAGTGTCATGTAGCAGAATATTTCCCATATTATTGCACCGTGGCTGGTGTGACATTTAATGGTAATCAAATATCATTTCTTTTACTGAAACTGACCTAAGAATTGTCTTCAGACCTCCAGGGGATGTAGGAAAAATTAATTCTAACTTTCAGAATATTTAAGTTAGTGTAATTTAAGCTATTAAAAAAACCTTCAAAATTTTAAGTGGAAGAGCAAGACAGTAAGATTTCCTAGGCTAAAAATTTGTAATCTGTCATGCATGCTGTTTCAAAAGTGAATCTGAAGTATTCAAGTGATAAATTCAAAGATGATCTTTATTTTCACGAGGTAAATGTGGATAAGAACAGAATATTTCAATTGGAGAGTTAGTCTCATTTTTTGCCTTAGTTATCAAGCACAGTTTTATTTTAGCTTGCAGTCTCAGAAGGAGTGTTACCACCTTGTCCACCTTTTAAAGGAGGAAGCTGGAAAAATTACCATGTCTTCCAGAGAAGGTTCATAGGATTTTACCCCACTCCTTTAACGAACTAATGTTCCATCATATAGCGATTTTTCCTCAAAAAAACTGGACATAATTTCTCTGTCAGAAAAATTACAGAAACCATTTTTTTCTGAGAGTCACAGATTAGGTTAAATCCTTAATTTTTTTCAGAATAGATCCCAATTATTTGTCTTAGCATCTGAACTTATTAAAAGGATGGCAAGTGATTCCAACCATCTGAACTGGCCACAGCATTCTTTCATCAATACCTTCAAATATTGTTTTATCTCTGTTAAAATTTCAGTGCTCATATTTCACACTTGGAAATTGGTACTGGACTAGTCAGCCGCTGGAATTTTATTCCTCTCCATTACCACCATATTTTCCCAAGCAGCTATATATACACTGAGTTTTGACCAGCTATCTTTATCAATGTTAAATGCTGGAGATTTTCCATTCCAGTTTTTAAAAAATAAAACATAACCCAGGTAGGTTTAACACCCGTAGCAGTGACTTATCTCAGTGCCTAATAATAATAACACTTATCATTATGGTGCATATGTATGAAATATTTCAGATTGAAGAAAAAGTCTCAATGCAAAACAAAGACTATAAGTCCCAGGAAATAGGAGTTACATCTCTCCAATGTTATGACCAGAATCAAATGTTACACAGCCTATGAAATGCAGGGTGGTAAAAAGACACCTTAACAAAAAGACTGTATCCAAAACCAAAAATGACATTGCAAGAGATGCTTTTTTCCCCCCATTATATTCAACTCTGAAAATTCATTCTTGGAAGAAAGCCCACTAGCGAGGCAGCAGTGTATTTAAAATACTGAAAAGCAGCAATACCACAATGCATTGTAGTCCTCCTTCAAAAGAAATATTACTGTTAGTACCAGAAATATTACCTCCTTATTTCTTTGATTACTGTGCTTGTAGCACACTCAAGCAGTTGAACCAACCTTTCTTGATTTATTGTGTATTTCTCTGAAGGGAACATTTTACCTACTAAAAGTAGGTATTAAAAATCCAGTAAGGAAACTCTCAGAAATGCAACATAAACTCTTCCTACTAAAAAGAAAATTCAATAAGAGCAGTGAAATATTATACCATACAGCAAAATCTCCATGTTTATTTGATATAGATAAGCCAATTAAATATTTACTGTTCCTGGCTTCCTGTTTATTACTAAGACCTAACACAATGAAATCAGGTTTTAAATGCCTGAATTTTATTCACCATGATAAAATTACTTTACCCCCCGAAAAATGAAATACATTTTAAGTTGTAAATCACTTTTATTTTTTCCTATTTTTTTTTCTTTCAATTATAAATGAACCACTTCATTGATTACAATTATAATTGTGCTAAATTATTCTGGCAGAATAGGAATGTCCAAAGATCTCCAGTACTGCTGCAAGGGTGAAAAGCTCACCAGTTTCCCACAATGTGAATAGCACACGGGTATTATAACTTAAGTGTCCTGTGGTACTGAGAACAACAGATCCCAGCTCTGTACTGTCTGAGGTGGCTCAGACTGGGATAATTTATCCAAAATTTGGTCATGACTGCAGAAATTTCACCTGGCTCTACTTAGAGCAACATTCCTCCAGCTTCTTGTACGTGCAAGGGAATTGAAAAGTGGACCTGAGTAGAAAGTAATTATCTCCAGTGAAGATAAACTTCCATATTACAGAGGAAGATGTATTTGATTGTGTTGATTAGTTGATAATTAGCTGGTTGCTGGCTCCCTATCAGGAATCCAGACCTTCACAAGTCTCATTTTTAGGTAAAGTCTTCTTGATTCTTTTACTGAAAGTGTTGGCAACTCAGATCAAAGGTACCTGAGAGCTCAGTGCTGCAACTCTGAGCAAGCATCCTTGGGGATCTACCAGCCTTGATATCAGTGCCTACTGAAGTGGGAAATAAATAATCTATATTTAAATCCAAAAATACTAGAATCTGCTGAATAATTTATTTTAGGAGCTTTAAGTATTTCATGAGGCCAATGAAAGAGAGAGAGTTAACTCCTTCAGGCTACTTATCTCCCGTATACAACGTGATAAAGATGACAATGAAAAGCAGATATTCAGTACTAGCACTGCTGTAAGAACATGAGATTTTGTTACCCTTGTGGGATCAAACTGAAGGGATTTTATAATTTTTCATTTATGTCATATGCACACTGAGGTATAGGTGACATCATATTCAATCTAATGCTATTTCACTTCTGAATCAGCTTGTAGATTTTAAATCTTGTCTTGTGATGCAGAAGGAAGGTAAAAACAGTCATTTTTATCCAGGCCATTGCTATTACAGGGATGGGCCCTCCTGAGAGAATTTTTGCAAGTGGATTTGAAGGCAGTGACAGACCTGATGAGCAAAACAAGGAGCTACAGTCAGACACCTCTCCCTGCCACAGAAACCCCAGAGAGAAGTGTCCATCTCCATGCCAGAAGTGACTGATGGACAATACCTAAATCAGCAGAAATCAGACAGCCTGTCATAAGTGTTCATACTTAGGAATTCATAGTCAGCATCATCTAAACTGGCACAACAAAGGAACTCCAAATTTCCAGCAATCAGTTGTTTACACCCATTGTATATGCAGATGATTTTTTATGGAAGTTTAACAGGTAACTAATCCTTATTGCCTTTCTAATTCTTCTGATTTTTTTCTAAGCAAAAGGAGCTTGTGAGTCCTAACCAGAGTTATAACATGCTTAGCAAGAATTTGGGCAAAAATGTTCATTTTGCCTCTCTTACCTGGACAATCTGGTATATCTGAAATGCTACAAAAACTTCACTGAGCAATCATGTATTTTAATTTCATATTTTAACCATGGATTACTGCTGAAATCGGACATGGTGTGGAACTGAGGAAAGAAAAAATTTGTATTCTTTATGCAGCAGTAAAATGTAGGGGTGGAATGAAATGCTGATTAAGATTTGGAGTGTATTGCCTCTAACTACAACAGAGAGGCTGAAAGATAAATTTTACTGGGGGAAATTTGCACAGAGTCCCTTTACAATCCTAGAGAGAACAGAATTTTTTTAGGAAATATCCCTGAAAATGCATACTTTATACAGTCTTCTGCAGTAAAAAAATATGTGAAATCTCCAGACTGTAGAAAATGCCTATTTTTCAAAGAATTAACACTATGAAAAGGCACACAGGTACCACTGAAAGTCCAGGGTATGGGGGTACATTCCAGACTATTTGTGGCACCGCTGAGGTACCGTCCTCACTTTCTGCATTTCACAGTAAATCCAGAAAGGCAAAGCCTTAGTGAAAAAAAGGTGCACTTTTACCAACTATTATAAAGCATGCCAGTAGGGCGGGTCTGTCTTCTGCCTGCACCCAAATTCTGTGTTTTGCTTCAAAGCACAGCAATCTTTGAAAGTTCCTGTGTCTTGGCATTTTTGTGCTCAGAGTTTTCATTGAAACATCAGCTGAACACACACCTCACACCTAAACATCCACGGCAGCCCTTTCTCAGGTGGGAGATGACTGCAGCCACAACTGCTCAGCCACCCACGGCAGCTCCAATCCATGAACACCGGGAACAGCAGGTGTTAGAAAATAAACTGAGCACTGTGAAATGCACAGCAAAGGGCTGGCGTTTGCATACCCAGCACACACCTAAACCCAGCCACAAACTGAAGGACCCTGCACAGCTCTCACTGCCAACAAACTGAAGTTCCTTATGCAGCAACTCCAGTGAGACTCTCCACTCCAGGAAGGTCCCAGGTGCACAAATGGATTTTGTCCTACCCAGCCCTGCACATACAGGAGTCCCAAGTAGCTCACCCTCCTTCTCATTGTGTGTCTTGGGGAAAAACATGACAAATTATTTATTTGTGATTTATTATCTGATTGCCCATGTTGGTTGTTGAGTAGCTGGACCCTGACTCCCAGAGCAGGATTACTGAGAAATCAAAGCTAGAACTTGCATTTAATATAATTGTGCACCTTTACTAATTGAAATTTAGGAAAAAAAATAGTTTCTTAGTAAGAGTTGAATTACATGATAAGTCAAGGAGAAGAAAAAAAGTAATCACTTAGACCTAAATAGCCCAACTAGAGGATTTTTTTTAATTTAACATATAATTCTATACCACTGCCCATTACCATAAATATCTTCCATATATTCAAGCACTAGTAAAGTCCTATTAATGGAGTCAAATTTTCTAGACGACCTTATATGAAAAGCATAACTCACAAAAGAATGGTCATCAAAGCAGAGGGCAACAATAACTTTACAGCAAAACTGCAGTGCACTTACTGAGGTGCAACTCCACCAAACCGAGGACAATTATTTCAGATTTGTGCCATTTGACTAGAGCAAAATCTAGTTACATCTACTGTAACAGGTGACACAAGGATTTGGAGGCACTTTGCACATTACTGACTTCAGAATCAAAATGGGCATGTGCTATCCACAATGTCATTTCAAACTGCATTTACCACTCAGTGGCAGGTATCTATCATTTCCAAAAAATTTCAGGCACGCTTCCTATTCATTCTGCTTCCAGAGTTAGACTGCTAGCCTTCATCAAATCAGCTTGTCACTGTGAGCAAATGCAACTCATCAATGTCAGGACTGTATAATAAGACAAGAAAGCAGAAAACTGCTTGAAACTTCTTTTTTATCCTGAAATAAACAGCTCCAGAATATTTATAAGTTCTCTATTTCTATTCATCTCATGTATTGATTTAAAGTGACACATTAAAAAAAGGAATACAGATAATTATTTAAGCCAGAAACAGAAGCCCAGTAAACATCAGGTTTTTGGTTAAGGTACCCAAGTCTTCTTTATATATATGAGACACAGACCTCAGAGATAGTTCAGAAGTCCTCACTCAGACTCTGCTGACATCTATTGCATGGGTTGTCCCACTAAAATTATAATGTTCTGAGAGTTACAAGATTCCTAAATTCACACTGCTGCTGAAAGGTTGGAAGGGGTTGATTTGGGGCCAGAGTAAATAAGTATCTTCTTGGGCTTATATACTGAACAAATCTACTATTTTTAATTTCTCATGTAGAAACATTGACTGCTGCATAATTCACTATTTCTTGCTTATTATGGTTGATTACTGAATTAGGGGCAACAAAAAACTACTGTTTGGGCATTTATTTCATTCCCAAATCATTCAAAGCTAAATAAATATATAATCTTGAGGCCAGGCTCACCTATGCAGATGTCACATCCAAAAGTGAATATGGCTGGGTACACAAGTCTCAGTTACAAAATTAGATTTTGCATTATGTCCTTTTGTGCAGCACTCACACACACATAGGAGCATCCTGCGTGAGACATTGAGCCCATACAAATTAAAGATGCAAGTGAAGTCTTTGGATTTGGGACACTTTCCCGTCAAATAGCAAAAAATAAAAATCAGTATTTTATCAAGATTCGCAGTGACAAGGTTGAAAATGCCAGAGCAGCACTCACAGTCATTTTAAAATTTGCAAACAATATGTTTAAGTGACATACATATTTAAGAGCTTGGAAGGAAAAGAAAACCAAAGTGTAACAGTTATATATTTCCAGCACTATAGTGACAACTATGTGGGAATGCAAATCTTCTTAAGTTTAATAAAGTCTTATTCACAATTACATTTTCACTACAAAAAGGCTTAATGAGACAGCTTAACTCAGAGAAAATAATATCAAATAGCATTCAAGAAAACAGCCTGCTTAAACAGCATGCCTTTGCCTTTATATAAAGCAGCAAACCAAGAACAGCCTCAGTAAACATTGTATCCTTAATTTATGCATCAAGTCCAGCTTTGCAGAGTCAATTTGAGAACAAAAATCCAAGGATGCAGGTGCTACAATGATAATTGCAAACGATTTTGTTCTGGAAAATACATTATTTATACACATGCATCCTCTCCCCAATCAAGATAATGCTACAATTCACTATAAAAGTATTGAAACAACTGTTATTTCACTGGGGAAAAACCACAAATCCGTACTTACAAAGAATAATCAACATATAGCCTTTGGAAACCAGTAATTACCATATTTTAGTCAAAAATTACTTACGTTGAGAGAATTTCACTGTTCACTGCTAATATGTATGAAAGATTTCTGTTCCCTTCTCTTTTTTCTTTATAGAAGATTTCATTTAAGGAAAGTCCTGCTTCCACCCGGGGCAATAATGGTCACAACTTACAGCAGGTCTGGGATGCACTTAGGGAGTCAGGTGCAGCAGCCAGCATGGCCCATTCCAACACCAGATCACACATAACACAGGCCTGACTGTACCGAGGTGTTTGGGTTATTGCAGGGAGCCAAACTGTTCTCACCTGAGGAGCCTATTTCCTTGAGACACAATCTTTGTTTAGCGTAGAGTTCTCTCTGCTGGTACACGAGTTTATTTTTGAGTAGGAGACCAATTTGTCATTTCTCATTACCCAGTTGGTTGATGACGTCAAGTGCAGCAACCTTAGTGGCAATACTTTGCTCTTGGCTCCTGAAGAAAGTGAGTTTTTTGCCTGAAATACCATCTCAAACCAATGATGGACTCAGTGGCAACAGCTGGGATACTCAGGGCACTTTTAAACATGCTCATCCCAGTACTGACCTACACTTCACCTTGAGACAGCTTTTGGAGAAAATAACAGGATTTCATAAGCTCTGCACAGCACATTTTATAGATTTCTGGCAGGTCTCTGATGCAGTGTATTGAACAACTTGAGGCATCTGATCAGGTGTCCTTGAAAGGAGACATTATTGACAGAAGAGCTCCAGAAAGGGCAGGAGAGCTGTGCTTGTGTTGGCAGCAGGGTGGGCTACTCCTACTGCCTCTTGTGTTATATTTACATGCACTCAACCAAGGAGAAGATTCATTATCACACACAATTAAGCTCCAAAGCAAGCCCTCGCCATAAATATTGAGGAGACTTCAACTCCAGAGCATACCAGCTCAGTAGCCTCCAAATCCAGAGTATAAAAACATGACTGTGACTGCTGGATGAAATACATTTACTGTGTTCTCAATACTCAGGCGATGCCTTAAGCCACATCTACACTGATAAATGAAAAAAGGTTTCTGTCAACAAAATTAAAACACAGGATCTCTGATCATCCATACGAGTTCATTCTTAGCTTACTCTCTAATTCAGTTTTGACAAATCCCATCCCCTCCTTGCAATACAAATCTGCTCCAAAGGGGGATGGCCCTAAACAATGTGGGAATGATCAGCCCATGCCACTTAGCTTCTGAGTGTAAGAAAGGAATGCAAAAAGCATCATGATAATGAGTAACTGAGCAATAAAGAAATTGTGCAAAGCTTTCAAAATGTCAGCTCGATTCTCAGTGGCATCAAGTCTTTTCCAATTACCTTAGGTGGTCTAGTAAAAACTATTATATCCCTTTTTACATCTATTCTTCCATACAGTTGTATAGCACCTTTCTTTTTGTTCCATTTTACCAAATATTCAGCATCTGTTATATTTTATCTCACACAAAAGTTTTTCTAGTTTTGAATATGTTTTTATAATGTCCTTAATGCATTTTAATGACATATTATTTGTTCTTTAAAAAAATCTTATCCGTGCATATTCTGCATTTAACTAGGAATACTCCAAGTTTAAACAGAATGAAGTTAATATTAAATGCTGCACAAAATGTATGCATTTAACAAAATTAAGATTGTTAATGTAAATACAATTAATATTATAAAATTACTCAAGATAAAAGCTAATGAACACCAATGTAAACAAACATGATGACAATTAGAACATCTACTGTGTACCACCTTTCAAATTTCAAATTTTTTGGATGGTTGACTAAAAAGACCAATCAATAAGCCAGATTCACAGAGGATTCAGGAAGCAATGAAGACTTCAAGCTTTGCCAAATGATTCTGTAACCCAACAATCCTGTTAGGAAAACCTCGGTGTGCATTTGGATTTATAAATTATCAATGAAGAAGAGCAGTAATTTTTGTAGGTACTACCTTGGCTGACATACCACAAATGGAATTGATCAGCAGCAGCCCAAAAGCATCTGCTGGTATAGCCAAAGCTTTCTAATCAGGAAATGTTTATTTCCATTAAGAGTGAGACAGGAAATCCAGTCAAAAAATCTGAGTCTCAGTTTATAAACTGTATACTTTCTTTGTTTAAAGCACACTTGTGCAGAAGCATCACTAGGCCACAGTAATTCAAATTCTGGACTAATTTTACATATAACAGCCATCCTGTGGCCTGCAAGTTGCAGAGAGTTGACTTACACATGTACAATATTTCCTTCCATGTAAATGCACGTTTTCACTGTGTATAACTCTATTAGCTTCTGTGAAGAGCTTTGACAAGCATTTACTCTGTATACAACTGCAGCAACCACTTCCTAAAAACATTTCACCTCCAGAAATGGGTTTGACCCGAAGATTCACATGCAACACTGTATGCACAGCTAAGATTGTTTACTACTGCTTTGCTGTTATGAATTTACCCTGTTCTACAGCACCATGAGCTCAACACCCTGTCTCTGACAGGAGACATTAAAATCTCCTCCAGTTCACACCACACGGGGCTGCAGAGACTGAACAGAGATGCAGACTGGCCTAAAGCTTCCCAACAACGCTTCCTGAATGGAGCTCTGTGATGAATAAATGCAGAATTTCCTGTTTCAGCTCAGCCAATGTATTTTTAGAAGAGTAAAATCACCTCAGCAGAGCACTATTTTCAGTTCTCTCTCTCAGGAGCTTCCTGAAGTCTATTTTGCAGGGTGAATAGACAAGATGTGCTACTGACCTAAAAAGCAAGATTGAGTTGGTGCTGTGAACTGGATACCAATTTTAATGGGCTTATTGCTTTAGAACTTGGCTTAGCTTGTACCATTGCACTACTGACACACTTCCAGCCTCAGCATCTGTCAAGCCAACTTTCATCTAAACCGAGAGTTTGCTATTTTATGACTATTCTTGGTGTGAAACCAAAACCAAAGAACTGACCATTTGTTATCAAGTTTTATTTTGATTTCCAAGGATTTCTACTTTAAAAGATTAACATTTCAATGGATTGAAAGTAGTTTAAGAAGCTGAGACAAGGTCAGGTAGCAAGTATGAGCTCTGTAACTGGCAAGAGTGCAAGTACATATTTGGCATTTTGCAGAACCTTCAGGCTTAGTTTGATTAGTTGTTAAAATTATGACTTGCCTACAGGGAGAATCACAATAATTGGTATAGGTCATAGATAATCAAAAGTGTCTCTCCCAGTGGGATGAAACCTATTAAAATCAGATATTTAAATCTCTTTACACTTGCATATTCACTTCACGTGCAAAATTTTTTGTCCCAAATCTTAGTCTCCAAGGAAGACTGCAGACATTTTTCACTGTTCTTTATTTTCTGCTAATTAACATTTTCAAGAGGTTTGGGAAAGACTAAGCTCAGTATACCCCAAAGAAATTACTCTTTTTATATCCCAGATTTTTGCTTTATCTTGTTGAAAGAATCAACTTTAAAGCTTTGAATGTTTAGATTACTTCAGATAATATCTCAAAGGCAAATATCTAAAAAATAATACTAAATACAACCCATTATTTCTATTGTGAAGACCTGAACTTAAAAGGAATGTTAATCAGATCAATTTTGATTACTGATTGTAAAGAAAATGGCTTTGCTATCGAGACAGCTTTTGCACTTTTCCATAATAATAATTGTTATGACAGAGGAATCAGATCAAATTAAGCATTATTTTGTCCAGCAAAGTTTAAAAAAAATGAGAAAACCAGTAGATAAATGACCAGCCAAGTCGTATGATGCCATGAAATTTATTTATGCAAAGTTAAAAAGTAACTCTCAGAGCCTGATAAAACCCGAAAAAAGCCAAATAGATGTTTAGATGACTGACAGCATCTGCCTGAACTTGTGCAAAGCATTGGACACCACCCCACAGAACATCTCTGTCTCTAAACTGGAGAGAAAAGGATTTGATGCATCTTGGATTTGATCCACTTAGTGGATAAGGAATTGTTTGGATGTTCACACTCAAAGAGCTGCAGTCAAGGGCTCGATGTCCATGTGGAGACAAGTGCCAGGGCCAGGGTTCCTCAGGGTTGTTACTGGGACTGTCACTGCTCAGCACTTTTGTTGGTGACATGGACAGTGGGACTGAGTGCACCCTCAGCAAGTCTGCCAATGACAACCATGATTTTATGATTCTAAAGGAAAACGGCACTTAGTAAGCCTTAGAAAATTAACTGTAATTCAACGTAAAGGAGACCCTTAAGATATGACTTAGAAACCCACTGCTCAGATCACTGTATTTATAGTGGTTTTGTTTAAAAACGAAAAGCAAAACTTCTCTTTTCACCAGCACAATTCAACAAGAGAATAGAAAGGAATTTTGAATCGCAGCTGTCCCTGGGGCATACATGTAAGCCTCTGACATTTGTCCTAAACCTCAAGTTTGAGCTTTAAGCTTTAGCTTTCTGGCACCAGTTAATGATAATTGTTTGCCAGTTTTGCCATTGGCAATGTCACTTCAATCAGCTGTTACAACAACTCCTTTGAATAATTATACAATATTTTTTGCAGCTCTTCCATGATTCAAACAGCCATTCAGTCTCTGAGAATGTTTTGCTTTGATTCTCTTTCCTCGAGTGTAGAAACAATTCCTTTCCTGTAGTCCAGTATATTTATCCAGTAAATGAAAGTGTGTAAATGGAGAGCAGGAAGAAGGCAGAAACCATGGTTACTTGCCAGTCAAGTCAATATACTAAAACAGATGTTACTCACCTTGAGAACATCACAACTCATACAGTGCAGTAGCACTATTGTTCCTAATAGTTTCACTGTTCTTCATTATTTGAAATATAGTCCACATTTTCATATTCATGGAAATGTTATGAGAAAGGTGTTAGACCTTTAAAAGATTTCATTCAGTCAAGGCTGAGCATGAATTCAGTCCCTGTGCAGAAAAGGATGCATGAGAAAGCATTGAGCAGTCACCATTAAACTGTTGCTAGTGATATAATTTTTCTTACCAGGTTATAGTGGCATATTACATAATTAATGATTTCTGTTCTTGCCCAGGGAGTGTTCCTTTAGGTATCAATGCAAAATTGTTTATGGGCTGTGCAACAAATGGATTCATCTCAGTCATGGCAAAGAGAAAGTCTCCAAATCAGGGCAGGGCAGCAAAATGAGCACTCCAAAGGCACTTGGCACTAACAGAGATTATGCAGAGGCTCATTTGCCTAACCCTTTAAATGAAGTCCTGGTCCATGACATCTACTAAAGCACTGTGTTGCCATGACTATCTGCATCGTATTTTAAGGGAATTGATGCTGATGTAGGCAGGGTCTGGACAGCAGTGCAGGACTGCAACCACATTGTGAAAGCGTGGGTCTGCAGGTGAATCCATCATCTGGGTCTACAGATCAATCCATCACCTGGGTCTGCAGGTGAATCCATCTTCTGAGCCTACAGATCAATCCATCACCTGCCACTCCTCAAAGAGCAAAGGGCTGACTGAACAGTGGGGACAGGATCCTGCAGTCAGGCACCTCCATGGTGGGACAGGGCAGCTGAGGACCACGGGTTAAGAGCAGCACACCTGAGACCTCTGATGGAAGAGGTACAATTTTCTTTAAATTATTCCACATATTTCCTTTTTTTTTTCAATGCCCTCTTTTTCTGTTCATTTAGAGGACAGGGTTTGGTTCCTCACCTATCCTCTGTCAATTCCTTGTTCAGAGTTTCAACACGTCATCTGTTGTGGTAGTATGGAAAAGAAAGGAAAATTGCAACCTTCATTTATCAAACTTCTCTGTTAAGAGACTTTAAGTCTTGACACTGAAGAGACAACTAAGCCAAACTGCTCACGTTTCTGCACCAAAGTTCAGTTCAGATACACAATGCTGTGAACTGACAGAGCAAGAGGAACTTTTCTGAGTAAACCTGAGGGTGGTAAGAAATTGTGAAGTGGGATCAGAAATGGAGAAGTAGAAGACTGCTGAAGATACACCCTCAACTCAGACACACTCTTGATTTTTATTCAAGTTTTAGGAGTCCAAATATTTTAGAGAAAGCAGTTTTCCAGTTTCTGGGCTTTACCTTAGTTACAGAATCATTAGTTAATGATTGCTGTGTTGGAAGCCCTCCACATTAAGGTAGTTTAGTATTAATTAGTTTAGCAGAGCAATATGTTTAGTGGTAGGAGAACATGTCCAAGAATGCTCCTTACCAGGAATATCTAACATTATCTGTCATTGCCCTGAAAAGGTTACTGAGCAATGCAATGCTTAAACAGACACAAATCTTGTCACAGTCAAAAATTAGAATAAAGTTGGAAAGACTGCAGGAAGTCAGACTTCTGTGCAACATTTTGCCATGATTTTTTCAAGTGTTCCCTAAAAGAAAACCACAGAAAACACGATATCTGACATTCCTGGCAGAATCAAGTAACAATTTTTTTTTTCTTTTCAGTTAGGATCTAACAACTCTTCCTCTAAAATTTGCTTCCTTCAACTTCATAAAAAGACTTTTCTTTCTCTCTTTGGGACATTTCAAAGCATTTACCTGTAATTCGCCTCCAAAACAAATTTTAAGTATGAGATACATGCTGAAGGAAACCAAAGGTACTTTACAACGCAAAGATCACATCTGGAAACTCTGCACAGAAAAGAAGCACTTCCCTTTTCATTATTTTATAGAACGAGTTCAAGTACATTTTCTGAGTCACAGACATACTCAGTAAAATTAAATGACTGTATATAAAGCAGTATAGTTTTGTGCCTAGGAAGCAGAGATTACTCTTTTATGTAGTACCTGCTAAAAGCTGCTACCCTAAATAAGATTGATGTTTTTAACCTTTCAAGAGACCTTAATGATAAATTTGGTCAAGGACAAGATTAGACATTTGTTCTAGAAAGTCTTTCCAAATCCTAATATTAATACGTTATTGATAAACATATATGGCAGTTTTCAATGTTTTTAAATAAAAAACAGTAAATTCTAGGCTAAGCATACCAGATAGTCAATAAAACTTGCAATTAAAATAGGATGATTGTACACAGTTCTAATAAATTAGAATACAGTTACCTGCTTTGGCAAATTTACAAAGCAGCTTATTTTAATTTCTAGGGATTTCTCCCCATTATTCTTGTTTTGCAATTCAGCGAGCACTACTGCCATCTCCTGATGCTCAGCTGTATATAACAAAATACATTTTTACATTTTGTAGGACTGTGAAAGCTCTGTAGAACATAATGTTCAATGACTCAGCCATTTGCCGTTAGCTTTTTGACATCTGTTTTTGTAATATGTTGATTTTATTTCTGTAATTCTCGGAGGTTTTCTTTCTTTATTATGTGATTCCTTTCCATCCCCTATTTTTCACATCAATAACACTACGAGCAACTGGGTGACATTATGAGTTATGTTCATTTTACCACAAAGACTCCTCTGGTGGGGTCCATTTGAAACATAACATCTCTGGTCCTGAAAACTCCACTAAGCTTTCTCATCTAGACATGAACAACATTCAGTAGCTTCCAAAGCATTATAAATATTCCACTTTGCACTGTTACAAGCATAAAATTTCAAAAAAAAAAAAAAAGAAAAAGAATGGGATTATCCAGAAGCAGAAGCAGCAAGATGCTCTTTAGAGATGAGATCTTAAAGGTCACCAAGCTTCTTATCCTGATCACAGATTTGCAGTCCCAATTCACTTCATCTATTCTCCAGCTTCTCCTCCAGCATGTCAAGTAAATTATGTACACAGGAAAGCAGGGAGAACACAGAGTAAGGAAAGAGACATTTCAGTGGTTGGGAACATGGCAAATCTGCATAACCAGGATTCAGGTGATTGCTTCAATAAAAACAGAAGCAAGGACACTCCTGCAGGAGAGATTGATTATGTTCTCCATCTCCTACGCATCTGACCCATCAGCTGGTTGGATAATGCAGGAGAATCTCACGTTTTAACCAGGAGACTGCCAAGGCCCAAAAAGCTTTTCTTGACAAAAGTAAACAAGGCCCTTTCAACATAACATTTATTTTATCAAACTGATATATTCCAAGAAGTGCCTAATTATAAAATTCCCAACCAGTTCTCAAAATAGAGACATAGGTCTGAACAATGGAAAAATAAAAACAAATGCTATAAAAGCTTAAAAATGTTCTGGATGAAATCACACCAGTGAACAATTCTCCCTGTCTGGCAACCAGTAGAGCAAAGGATGAGCTGTCCCAGGGATCTGAAAACACTTTGGAGAAGTGGGGAGGAAAGAGAAGTGCCTAATGAAGGAAAAGATCATCATAAGCACTGTCCTCAGCAGAAGGCAACTGCATTTACCTTTCTTCCTTAGCCAATATTAACCAAGTACTGGGTTGGTACAACAACAAGGCTTTCAAACAAATTCCCTCTGTGAAGTGAGATTTCACTCATGCAGTGGAAACACTTCATTTACCCCACAGACCATATTACATAATTGTCATGGTTTGACTATAACTTCCCAAAAACTCACTTCCTCTCAAACCAAGACAATAATCATATTCAGGCAGTATACAATAATACATATTTAATAGTCTGGAACCAAGAAGCTGCCCAGTGCCACTTCTCAATCTAAACAGACCTTCCTCATATACTCCTACCTTCACCATAGCTATTCATGAAGAAATTATGCTTTTAATAAATTAAATAACAAACAACATCAATCACAACATGTTTGTAAATTAGAGAGGGGGGGGAAAAAAGCACATTTAGAGACAAGATGTATCAGGATCTACAAGTTGGACAAGTGCAACACTGAAGCTGCAATTTTACTCAGTATCTCCAGTCTGATTTTTTGGCACAAACCCATATTTTTCTACTTTACTGCTGGCTGATATCCATGTTGAGGTTTTTCTATTAGCACAGCCTATTTCCCCTAGCATTTCAGAAAGCCGGATTCAATTTCCTCTCCGGGAATTTAAGCAGAAAAAAGGATTGGCTCTGCAGTCTTCTTAAATTTTGAAACTAATTTCAGCTAGCTGTTTCATCGTTATCTTTTTTTTTTTTGTTGTTCTCCTTTCTTTGAATTTCACCACTGCACTTGTCTTATCCTCCTTCATGACTAAACTGTTTCATTTCCTCCCATTTTCTTTTAATTGGCAAACACATTCACCATCTCAAAGGATCCTCATCTCAGGCATGTCACACTGATAAGAGACCTTAGCAACCACCTTGGTTTTGTGTTTTAGTAAAAGAACAAACAAAGGTGCTGTAGAAAAAACAAAGGTACTGTATTAGCCAAAGTTCCTACACAACACTGAAAGTCCAATTCTATTCTTTCCTGAGGTGGGTATTTCCTTACAGTTAACCAAGCAGGAAAACAGACACCAGCACAGGATTTTTTTGGCTGTTGCAATGTCCGCTAGCACCCAATCCTCAATCCTGTTGGTGTAGACAAAGCAGCCTGTTCCCTTGCATCCAGGCTGGAAAAGGTAAGGTTTCATCAGTTAGAACAACAATTTGTTCTTACAGAAGCAACAAGGAACATACAAATCATCAAACATAAGATGAACTGATCATTTCCTGGTCCAAGCATGCAAAAATGGCACGGTCCCCATGGCAGGTGAAACATAAGCATCCCTTGTCACCTTACAGCACGTTAAAAATGTGTTCCAGAAGCAGCTACAATGACTGTTGTGTGTGAGGTTTCTAGAGCTGGCACAAATGCTAGAGAGATTTTGTAGGGCATTCACATACAGAAAATTAACACTGAGAGCAGTATAATTTCATTACCATCCCCCAAAGGCAACGTGTTATTAGACTATAAATGTGTTTCTGGAAATAAATACTGGCTTTCATGATGATTACAGGATACAGATTAAATAGGTATAGAATCAATATTTTGTACTGCTTTGGTGTTAAAAGGTCTTAATTTAGGAAAAGCCCCTTCTTGCAATCTTTAAAGGCGTCACAGAGATGATGCACCAGCAGTTTCTAAAAAAATAACTTTTGTCCAATGATGACCACCTAATTCCTTTTAGAAATTTATCAACCTGTATAATAATTTTTATCACTTTTGAGGCGTAGCTTTCATACAAGTGTATAGGAGTCTCTCATCAATGGATTGATAGTCAACACTGATACCCTCGATTAAAATACCATTTACCTATAAGTCAGCCTTTCCAGCTTTCCATCTAGATCTCATGACAGGATAAAAGCAACCCTTACTGGAAGTTTTGATGAGAACTCAGTAAAGTAACACCCAGTGCCTGCCTGACACTCTTCACATGAAGAACAGATGAAGAGCAACACCTTTCACACCCATGGGCAATGTGCTGACTGCAGAGCAGGCACGGCCCCCGTCTGCTGTCTCTGTTTTAAAAGAATTAAGAACTTGCATCGAGTTAGGCCATTCCCTTTGCATTCACTGGGTCTCTGTGTGCTGTCTGTAATGAGGTGGACAGAGAACTGAAGAGCAAAACTGCCCCACACAAACACATTTCAATGAAACAGCACATTTCAGCAAGAAGCAAACAGCTTCATTAATTCCACTGAGTCTTTTTCTTTGACAAAATGAGAAACAGGTAGAATTTCAAATTCAATAATATTGAACTTGATTTGATGCTAATACCCTTAAAAGCACAAATTATAAAACCTCTCCCCAAATTTCTGAATGATAACTTCACAGTTCATATCCTGTCTTTCATTCTCTATAAGAAACGCTCTTGTGTTATTTACACCAGGCTGAATTCAATTATTTACTATTATTCACAAGGGTACTTCTCTTTCCAGCCATTGGGTTTATTTTTGTGGCAAATTACTCAAGCCATAATTTCTCATAATTGCAACTGGGCTCTTCCCCTCACTGTTACAAACTAAACAGGCTTTGTCTTTCTAAAGAAGGATAAAATAAGCACAGCACTGCATGGTTGTGAGCTACCAAGCATCTACACAATTCTCAAGGGCTCAGATATTTTCTGGATTGTAGAAATGTTGTAACATCAAATTAATAAGTTTAAAATTGAGTAAAACTTCAACAAATAAATTTTCTTTAGAGATATCTTTAGAGATGTTGCTACTATCAGAAACAAAGATTAGTGATAATGACAGTCTTATTCATCTTTTGGTGATATTTTCCCTTAATAGTTTCAATCTCTCTTTAAATGACATTTACAAGACAGAAATTGAATTGAATTTTGGTGTTTGACAAGCAAGCATAAAGGCATTGAGACAATAAATAGTAAGTTGTTCACTCAATATTGGATTTCCTGTGCATGTGCTTTGGACAGATTACCACACGTTCACCAGAAGACTGGCCATGTCCAAATCTGACTTCTACAGGGCAAACTGGACAAATGTACCTCCCACTTTACAATAAAACTGCACAAAACAATCGGTGCATTTGGTCTTATCAAAAACAAAGAAACAAACCTTCAAAGGAATCCAATCTCAGTACAATTCCAGGGTCTTAAAACCAACGCTGCTCTTTTCCTAGTAAACTTCAAGACCACATCAGCCTTCCCTCCCCTTCCCCATAACCAGACATGAAAACTACACCTTATTTTCTACATAATGTCTGCAAGTAGTTTCCAAATGACTGAACTCATCCTCATCTGCACAGGTGTCATCTTCCTGCAGCAAACCCCACAGACATTGACAATCCTGCCTGGACTGAGGGCATGTTGCTCCTCCAGTGCCTTAGCTAAATTAATTTACCACGACTAAGACCCGCCTCAGCCAGATGGGTTTTTTTTCCTCCTTTGACAAAACCACAGTGTCAAACAGACAGAAGCAATCCAATTTCGTATCTTTTTTTTTTCTCCAAGCTTATGAATCTTACATGCTATCTTCATCTGTCTGAGAATTTATGAGTACTGTTGGATAGTTTGAAAATTACTCCATCCAGTTTAAGAAAACACTACTTTATGGTTTAGTTTCAGTTTGGGGGTTTTTGGGGGGGATGGAGTGGGGGATCTTGTTTGTTTTGTGGTTTTGGGGTTTTTTTTAAGGTTGTCCTGTCCTGCTTTATTTTTGTAGATTCATAGCTGCAAACCAACAGTGCCATCCACTGTCTCTCAGAATAATATTGCTCAATGGATTTTTCCCACCATTAAATAAAATAAAGTAAGATGCTCTATTTTAGAGTCTGAGTGCCTACAAACAATAGGTACAGGGGACATGCAGGAGCTTGAGGCTTCTAAACAAAAAAAAAGCCAAATTATAATAGAAATTTGCATGGAACATAATAAATATTCCTGACTTAATTCTACAGAAAACTTCATGAGCAATTCAGGTTTTTTCTCCTGTGACTGTAGCATTTTATTCAAATACACTAAATATGATTGATTTTTAAAAGGGCTGTAGTCTGACTTCACATCTGAACCACAAATGGGGCAATTGTGCAATTGCACTGACTTATTGTCAGCATCAGCAGTTCTGGAACTGATGTTTCCTTCAGAGGGCTGAAGCTGCCTGGTGGGATCAGGGAAGCTGGGCACAACACCTGCAAGTGCTCCAGCAGGACAAAGCTGGGCTGGTTTTCACTCATTTGTCCATTTATCTAAATGACACTGTTGGATACACAGGTCTTCTATGAGTTTTATTGATCAAAGAGGGAAAGAACAAAAATGAGCCATTAGAATATAACATATTCATAATGGAAGAAGAAAAGATCACATAGGTCAATAAGAGACAGGATGCAACCAGATGTAGCACTTTTGGTACCATCAAATTTTCAGGTTTTTTGAGGGATCCCAGCACATGTCACTCTGGGGAGGCTTAAGGAGGTATGGATGTATTACACTTTGGCTGTGTTCTTGCCCAGTACACCATCCCTCTGTAGTTCCAAGGCAAACTGGGAGTAAATGTAAATTAATATTAGCACCACAAAAGTACATAGACAAAGCAGCATCACGATCATCACATTTTAGACAGCTAGCAATGAATGTGGTAATTCAGCTTCTGTAAAACATTAGGTTTATGAGGTTTTAGGTGCTTGTGCTAGCACAGAACTTCTCAAATACATTTCAGTGTGGTCAAGAAGTGTGAATCAAAAGTGGCTAAAGTAATGCCTGTTGTATTTTCCATGGAAATTCACTATAAATGGGATTTTTGTGCAATACTCAAAACATTTTCTTGATATATCTTGGTACATCACCATCAATACTAGCTGATAATAAAATCAGTCTTGGACACAATACTTGATTTTTTATTTATTTGTTTAAACAAGGTTTCAATTCCCTGGTGCAATTACAGAACTTGAAATGTAATTCTCCTTAGAACTGCAAAGGAATTAGACCACAGAAACCCTGTTAGGGGTAAAGCATGATAAAAAGAAACAGCTTCAAAGACCTCTTTTATATTGCTATTGCCTCATGTCATGGTATATTCTAAGCCTGTGTTAATGTCTGTGAAAGGACAATAAGAAAAAATGAGAAAGGAAATAAATCTGTGTAGCTGAGCATTTCAAATAGTCACAGAAAAACATTTGCTACTGTCCTAGTGCAATTTAACATTCTGCATTGGGATGTGCCTTTGAAATGCAACAGTGACTTCCAGGGTGTTGGCAGAATCATCAGTAATTCTCATTTAGCCAAACTCTGTAAGGAGACAGAGAGAACCTGGTCTTTGTTCTGATGTCACACAATGTGTGGTGGAAATTTTCCTTTACATTACTGTTTTAAAAATTGTGTCTTCTTTTCAACGTTTCACATTAACAAAAACACTAAGCCTAAAACACACACTGAAAAGTCACAGGGGAAAAAGCCCCACAGTGAGGATGGAGTCAGTAGACACACCTTTCCTGACTGAGCATTTCCAACCTAGGGAATGAAGGATGGCTCTGGATGGCTGAATTTGTTTGCAGCCATCCTAAATTGCTCCTAGGCAGGAGCAATTAATATCAGCCTTGTTCTGTCTTTCTGTATCTTGTTTATTACTCTCTGAATCAGCAGAAAGGGAAGATAAACATCCAGAACATCCTGATTCCACTTAATCAGTATAGCTTCAAAAACTTTTAATGTATTTAAACAAGAAAGCATAATGAAGATGGAGGCAAGCAAATTCGTCTATATCACCTTAAAACTGAAATTTGTCTCCATGACTGTCTTCAATAACCACTGATGCCTTTCAAACTTCTCTTTGAGAAATGTTTTAAGACTCCAGCCTTGTCTGCCTATTTTTTAAAAATCCATACTATAAATTTAAATGCAAGATCTTTAGTAAATAATTAATCTCAAAATGTCATGCTTTTAAATTTACAATGAGGAAGTATTCAGTAAGATTCATTTCTGAGACTCTCCTATAACATCTGATCCTTTTATGTAGATCATCTCCAATTTTAATAATTGTTTCCAAGAAAGAGTCTTGAAAAAACAGAGAACATACACAGGCATTTAGATAGTCTGAATACAAATCAGTCATTTCATAAAACTATTTACAATAACTGTCCAATTTTAAGCTTATTAAATGCATTCCATGAAGCCAAGAAAATATTAAGTAGAGTGTGACAGAAGCCTGTATCAATAACTAAGAATGGAACTGCAATACCTGTCTCAGTTGTGGGGGAAAACTTCTAGAAAAAGTTGGATATAACCTACTGGGACTGTAGTGCTGGAGTTGAAGTGAGGTAGGATGAGGAATACCCAAAAACACAGAGCAAGTCCCCAGTGCATCCTGAAAGAATTCTGCTGGACCCCATGATGGCATCCATGATCCTCTTTCAAAGAGTTTTCTTTCCACAGTCAAATTGCTCAGAGGAATGAACCCGTTTGGAGAAATATGGTTTGAAAGTGGACATGTTACACTCAGCACCCCAACTTCCAGGTGCGTCCCCTTCCCAGTACTGGAATTACAGGTGGCCACAGATCTGGACAAAATGTTTTGTTATGCCATGCTTCAGATAATAAATTGTCAACTCCATTATGCTTCTGCTTCTGTGGGGCTTGCATGAGGCAGCTGAAGGTGAACTGCAGCTCCTGCACTGCTCTGGCTTCGAGTTCCTGGAACCCCTGTAAAACTACTGTGACCACCCCTCCACAGGCAAATGTTTCTTGAAAACAGCTCCCTGTCAGTACTGCAGTGCAAAGAAAATCACAAATTGCAAAGCTTTATATTTGGGTTCAAAATCAAAATTAAAACCAGGACCAATTACCTCTATGACCACCCCACCATTTCCTTGTCATCATCAGCTACTGCAAACATAAGATGAACACAAAGTTCTTTTTGCTCTCAATCTCTCTCAGAGCTTCCCACCTCACCTGAAAGAACTGGTGCCAAGATGAAGGACTGGACCACCTCCATTACAGGCACAGTGAACCATAACTGTAGTTGCAGCTGAACATGTTTACTCTGCTTCAGTGCAAAGCCAGCCAGGTCAGACAGAGTCATGAGCAATAGTGAAAAGAATAAAGGGAAAATATTCTTCTACGAGACTCCCAAACTGTCACCTACAACATGAGCAATACTTGACATGCCAGAAGTTAGAATTTCAATTACATTTCTCATATGAGAAATTGTAACAAAATATTAGCTCAAGCAATCAACATCAAAGTCAATATTCACCTATAGAGACAGTAACAACATTACAGTCTGTTGATGTAATTTAAAGTTGTCTATGCAGCTACCAGCACATCCTGTTCTATTATTCTTTGGAGTTTTCATCCCTGTTTTCAGACAGTCTTTGCTTTTGCATAATAAAACCTACTATTATTAAATTCCTGCTCACCTAGAGGAAACTGTAACATGTTAAGAAAATACAAATAAAAGCAAGAAAGCAAAACTAAAATAATAAACAAGATGAGAGAAATCATTTAACTTTCTGCACCTCAGTTTTCATGAGAATATTTAGAAGAATGAAGGCTCACAAACCAACAGATCTAATAACTGCAGACTACTAAGACATGCTGCCTGCAACTCCATGCTGAATTTGCATCTAATACAGTAATATAGGAATGTTACCAGGAAAATAAAAATGCTGTTTATTTGTGTGTAACACTCTCTCATTTCACTTTTATACATAACACAGAAGACTATATATACCTAACTACCCACTGGAAATTTCGGTTTCTGCCCCTGTTGTTGACAGGGGACTTGCTGGAATGTCCTGTCTGGTGCCTCTTGGCAGATATGTTAATTCAATTATAAAACACACATGGCAATGGGAATACCTAAAAATTACTTGATATCCAAACACCTTCACAAAGATATTGACCAGACTATCGTAGGGGAAACTATATTAGGGTAAGTTAAGATCACCTTGTCTTTATTTTGGTTTAGAATACTCATAGATGAGTGTTCTCTACTGCCTACTAAACAGCCCCCATCTTTCCACACATTTCACAAGATCTTACTTAGCAACTCGTTAAAACCATTGCATCGAAAATGAGTTTCCATCTCAACAACAGCTCTGTTACTCAGTAATGCCAGTTACATCTTCAATTGGTTTAAGTCCTATGATTTTACTGTATTTACCTGATTTAACTGGAGAAACCATTGTTCTTGACTGAAGAATCTTGATTCCTCCTGGGAATCTGATCTACAATATGGAACTGATGTATTCTATACTTGTTGTTTAGAGAAAAAAAAATCTCCTATCTTCAAGAGACTGACATTTGCAGGAAGAGAGTAAATGACTCACATCACGTGCATGTTACATGCTAGAGAAATTCATGCTGCAGAAATGCAGGAGTGTTATAGCTGGTGATAGACTTGTCTGTCATGGTTATAAAGAATCTCCACACAAATCCTAAAATGTTGTAAACAACCTACTCACAAACCCTAAAATAGTTACAGTAGTTTAAATATATAACTATAACACTTCAAGCCTATTTTATTTTTATTTACTAACATTTTAATTACAGCCTCCGTAAAACATTACACTGCAAATAGCAGAAACCTTCCCAATTTTTTCTCTGTAGAAATTCAGTTTCTACTCTCAGTTTACTGGGGAGGCAGAAAGGGTGGGTACCAAAGAGTTAACCACCTTCCAGCAGTTGCTAGGTAACATCCTCTGCCATCCTTGCATCGATGTCCCAGGCTGTTCAACAAAGTCTACCAAAAATCACTCGTACTTCATCTTAAATTTCATTACTTGAGACATCCCTCTCTTCTCCTTTCCAACCTTCCCCCAGCATCAGAACTGAAGACAGACAAGTATCATCCTGAAGTGATACTAATTTTCTTGATTTAATCTTTGTTAAAGCCCTGCTGGTTCTCCCCTTTCCTGGCACCTGGAGCTGCAGCTCTGCCTGGCTGGCCTGGCTGCAGTGGCAACTGTGCTGAGCTCCTCTGTGTTGCAGCTGCATGAGGAGCTGCATGAGCTCCAAAAGGCACAACACAAAATAACCTGTTGCCCTTCTGCTCTCCATTGAGTCTCAACTCCCCCCTATTTTCCTTAGCATGCTCATACCCTAGAGAAAACTAAGTTTGATAAAAAAAAGATATTTTGGTCGGTCAAGAGCTCTGTGGAAAAGCCAACAGCAAGAAGTAGAAAGGACACATCCCTGGGGACATCCCATTAACTGCTAAAGGATTCAGCTCTGCTTTGGTTTGCTTTTTTTAACTTGTAGAAGAAATAGTATTAGATAGAGGCTGTTCATGGAGATTACTGACAAAAGATGTTTATTTTTGAACAAATTTATTTAGTTCTTTATTACTAGATGTTCCAAATATTTTTGCTTCAATGAAATACTAACAATTTAAGTCCAATTCTTTAATAAAGTGGCTGTTCATTGAAAAACAGTAGATTAAGTAGAAGATACTATAATTAGATGAGGAAAACCTAAAAAAAACCCAGTAAACAGGTTTGAAAAATAGTAAAAATAATCATAGAGTCTGATAAAGAAATGAACACCACCATTTCATGTGGTCTTGGTTTCCCACATCCTTTAACATGTCTTTCTGCTTTAATCCCTTTATCTTTATTGTTAGCAGATGCTGACTGAAGGGGATAGTTCTTACATTCTAATTAAACCATTTTTTAATTCCTGCTCTGAAGGCATAAAAGCTTGAGGAACCAAATGATTACTGACTGGTACAGAGGTTCAATCGATACAGCTCAATTCGTCCATCGTGTTGTTTTATAATCCAAAAGGAACGCTCATTACCTATCACAGGGCAAATAAAACAGCCAGTATGTTACTGTCAGTCTGCAAGAACAACACCCCTAATTACTGCTGCTCTCATCACAAGAAGGGCTTGGTGTTTGGGGTGCTTATGTTTTCAAAATACTCCACACAAGGTTTCTCCACTAAAGAATGTCTTGGTATTACCTTTTGCTTTACTCAGAACTTCTAAAATGAAATCCACTGGGTTTTGTTATTAAGGATATTTTGTGTCTGTGCAGAATGGGGGTCCGTGGATGGCTGAGGGCAGCAAAATGAGCCTGAGAGTTGGGTTCAAGGGTGCTTCTCCCCCCAGGGACACTTGGTGCCACAGAGGAGCTCAGGGTGTATCTCAGAGCATGTGATACAAGAGCTTTAGGTGTGAATTTCCAGTTCCCTCCATCCATCCATCTGTCCTCTCCCCACTGCCATTTTCTTCCTCGTCCTGTAACAGCCTTGCTCTCACCTCTCCACCCCAGAACACGACCTCCTGCACCTCCAGCACACTTAGCAGCTGAGAGGGTAATTTTACACCTTGGATGGTTGAAAACAGGGCATATAAACTTCTACTAAGGTTTCACCTCCTTGAAGTCACAACCAGCTCTACCTGCCTTAAAGGCAGCTGAGATGCACCTAAAATTCCACATTGTAACAGGTAAGTTACAACTGGGAACACAGAGAGCACTTCAGGGAATGTCATGTTAAATTTCAGAGGATTACAGAGTTCCATGGGATTCTCAAAGGGAGAGTAAAAAATAAAACACAGAAGCTAGAGTGAACCTTCCACGCTATTGCTCACACGCTTTCACAGTGACAGCTGGCTCAGCTCCAGGAGGGAAAGAAATGCCTGTTTCCTTTCTCTCTTCTGACATTTCATTCAGTGAGGACTGCCCATACACTCAGTAAAATTATGGGCTGCTTTGGGAGGCAGGGAAGAGGATGGTGGTTGCTGGATTAGCTCAGGGTCTCGGGTAGCACCAGCTCACATCCCTTACCAGGCACCAAATCTGGGGATGTCGGCAGCTTTGTCCTCCTTCTTCTCCTCAAGGATCAGCCAGGGCTCAAAGTCAGTCCTGGTCATTCCCAAGAGGAAGAAGTCTCACCTGGGTTTTGTTTGTTTGTTTTGTGGTTTTGGTTTGGGGTTTTTTTGAAGCAGGATCCTGTTCTCAGCCAAGAAGAGCTGTCTGCTGCACACAGGGAGGAAGGGAACAGCCACTTTTCCCTCCCCAAACTGACCAGGGTTCACAGTAAAGGGAGGGCAGGTGGGCTGAAAGGGAGCAAGGACCCTCATTAACAATAGGTCAAAAATAGTAGGTTTTATAAATTACTCCAAGACAAAAACAAAACCTTTAATGTGTACAGGGAAAGCCTCATTTTTAATCTGCTGCTGTTCAATTAGTTCAGTAGGACTCATTCTGACCATCAAGGCAGAAATACTGATGCTAGTCCTAACACCAAAACATAAATGCAGATGAAAAACAACTAAATACAAGTTTGAAATGACAGACCCACAAAGAGAGTCACAGTTTTAACTTATGAAGTGATTATTTTGTCAGTCATTTTTTTGAGAACTATGATGTATTTGTTTCAGGCACTGTCAAACGAATTATTATCATCAGCCTAAAATGTTTGTAGCTCAGGGAACCAAAGAGGAAAATGGATAGCAGGACACAGCATATCATTAGAGTAGTTTAGCTAGTTTTTTTCCCCTCTATATTATATTAGAATAAAATATCCTAGTCAGGCTAGAAATCTCATTTTAGTAAGTTCTGCAGAAGTAAATAAAACTAGCAAAGGCATATATTTTGTTAACTCTACCACCATACAACAATTATTTTACCCAAGGAAAATAAAAATAATCATATTCAATTTAGTATTTAGTGAGAGTTGCCTCAATTTAAAATATGTCTAGATGTATACTATATGTAAATGTATATGTATGGATATATTCTGCAGCTGTGTGTGTTAAGTCCCAATATTTATTTGCCAGGCTGATCATTATTAGCTAACTAATTTCTTACAGATGCCAAATGTAAAAGTCACTTTCTTCTAGGTAAGAGGGACTGGTTAAACCATCTCTCTCCAAGCTTGAATTGCAAGATTTAATGTAAGTGTAAGTGTCCCATTCCTAAGTGTAATGTCCCATTCCCTTCTAAGGTTTGTATCTATTCAGAAAAAGTTGCAATGAATAGCAGGAAAAATGCTTCAGCAATCAATTTAAGAGGCAGATCAACTAATCATATTCTTATATTCATGTTTCTATGAGTGATAATTTATTCTGGTAGTAGTTTCAGTGCTTTCAGATGCTCAGAAATAGGTACTGTTTCTCAGAACATGTTGATCACTCCACTTTGAAAAATTCATAGTCTGTAGGAAATGAAAGAAACTCAGTTTAGAGTTTCAGAGGCTGATGCTTTTCTATTTAAAAATAAAGAACACTTAGTAGTTTTAGGCTTTAGGTTGCTTAAATGTTTAGATTTTTTTTTCTCATAAGCAATCCTTATGACCTTAAATATCAGTGTGCACAAAATGTTTGCATTAAAGATACACAGTTTTAAAAGATATCTAAAAAGGAAAACACAGCCAGACTTTTATTTATATTTATTCTGGTGAACAAAAATATGAGTATGATAAGGCAGCAAAGCACATACAAGAAAAAAACCACCACAGGCACCCAACTCAATGGACAGGCTAGAAAAAAGGATGCTGTAGAAAGGAAGTGGGCATTTAAATCACATACACGTCATAAACCAGTTGTACAAGGGAAGAAAAATGAGAATATGAGAGTTACAAGGTCAGCTGACAGCCTGCAGTACATCAGTTAAATTACAGAGCCACGAGCCAGGCAATACAATGCAACTCCTTGGCTCTGTGAGCTCTCTCTGTGCAGCACAGATTCCAAAATGCCCCCTGGAGCAGGCAAGGGACATTACTACAGATGCTAATCAAGTTTCAGAAATACTGTAATCCACAGGAGAATCGTTTTGGGTTATTTCCATCATTTCTTGAGGTATCAGTTGAGGAGGTACTAAATACTGCTCCTAGAGCAGACTCCTGATTACCTGCTCCCATGTGTTTAGATTCCCTAAGTCACTCTAAATAGAAGGCTACAGGATTGCCCCACTTAAATCAGTGAGACTCCTCAGTTCATATTATGCACACCCTTAATGGCTTCCCTGGACCAGGACTTACTGCAGGAAATAAGTATTAATTGGTTGCCACAATTAATAGCAGAATGTTGGCCAGAAACCAAGAATTCCGTTTCACACAAAAAATGTTGAGCTTTTGACATGTTTTCATCCTGAATTTGGAAATGAGAAATATTTTTAGCATAATTCTGGAGGGAATGGGGAAGAAATTAGAGACTGCCCTGAGGAAGCATCCTCTTTCCAGACTCCCAGCTTGGACTACATTTAGAAAGTCAGTCCCTACTCTGCTGTGAACAGACTTGAACCTTGGTGTCCCTTGTAACATAGATCTCTTTAATTATCTGTTTACCATGGAACTTTTCTAAGTTTTAATTGAACATTTCACTAGGAGGGGAAAAAAAATGGAAGAGGATTGCAATTGACATTTCTAAAATATCTTGATGTTTGTAAAAAAGCCATTACTTTGTCGACAAGCTGCTATCAGCTGGTACTTTGTTTCTTCATGCAACTGCAGTGCAGGCAGTAAGTCTTACATAGATGGAGGTTTAAATCCAGGCTGTCAAAATTCCTGATAGTGCCCCTCTGTAAATCAGCCTTCAGTGAATTCTTGCTGGGGGAATCACAGTCAGGAGTGCTCCACATTTGCAGAAAAAGTCACACTGCTTTAACTGCTGTGGTTTAAGGTCACCCATCACAACTGAGAGCACCAGAAGCTCGAGATGAACAAGGAGATAAGAAGAGAAAACTGGTAGAACCACTGCCAGGTTTTTATCAAGAGCAAGGCAGAGTAATTTCCTAATCCCTAAATATCTAAAGTTTAGAGTAGTTTTAGTGTTTAGTTTTGCCTTTTAAAGGTACCAGTGATCTCTGAGAATATATTTGTTATTAATTCCATAAACAACTTGTATCATGCTCTAAGTACAAAAGCATTTCATATTTCCTCTGTCTGCAAGTTATTTTCCAGTAGTCTTCCACTAAATGTAGTTATGTTGAAAACAAAAATACAAGTATGCATCTATACAAATACATTTTTATTTATCTCCATATGCTATTTAAAACAAATTTAGTTTTTATGTACCAGTTTCTGCATCTGTCTGCTGTGTCTAACTCTAAAATGTTACTACCATTACCACTTCAAGCAAGTGGAGATAATTTAAATCCATCAGTCCATAGGAGGCAGTTCCTATTAGGCAACATAGTTCATTAAAACAATTCAGAAACGTCTCAACTCCACACTTATTTAATTCAGAATGTAAACATTTCTCAAAAGATATGGTGTTGGGAGAAGAAAGGAGAAAATGCAGAGTATGTCTGGTGAAGGATCTTCCAAAATTATGACTCCTTGGCCCAGTAGCACCTTTCTTCCAACCCTCCTTGAGACATAAGTCAAAAAGAAGCTGCAAGAATAGGATACTGCAAGGCTGAAGGTTATTTGGGCTCTTCTATATTTTTCCCACTGCAAAAAAAAAAAAAAAACCAAACCAAAAAAAAAAACCAAACCAATGAAAAACTCAGTGTGCAAAGGTAGGATAAATTATGGGAAAGGGAGTGTGCTCTATTTATTCTATTTCTACCTTCACAGTTTCTAAACACTCCCGGAGGAGAGCTCCAAGGGTGGCCATTCATCACCCAGGCCCTGGCAGCAGGGCTCTCTCAAGGAATATTTACAGCTGCAGTAATCCACGGACTACATTAAGAAACTCTAATCCCATAATGATGAGCTCCCTTTTTCCTCTGGCTCTCCATGGCCCAGTGCCACTTGGGCACCTGCTTTAATCACTGCTTTGTTTCTGCCTGCACTGCCTGTTGCAGTGCACAAGCCCACCTGGCACAGCAGAGCACAGGGTCACTCTAACTTAACCACAAATTCTGACATTTTTCCATGGAGTTTGTCCCTCTGCCAGTCATGAGCTGGCTCTTGAAATCAGGCTTTTTGCATGACAACCTGCATTGTTCAAGTTCAAACTTCAAATGCACAGCAGCATTTCTTTCCAAGTTCTGCTTTAAGAAAAACCTTTGTCTTTACTCAATTTTTGATTTAGGCTCCTTTTCCTCTGTCTGTTAAAATTACCTACTAGAACGGTTACTAACACAAACTACCAGTAAATGCAAATTTAGCAAAAAAAGCCCTTTCCCACTACTCAGCTAATACATTTTTTTTCCCTGAGAAACACCAAAGAGCACACCTAAAAAACCAGCATGCTTCTTTCAAAAACTCTGCTCAGAAAGTCTATTTTATTCTCAACAACGATGGAAATGTCTTCCTCAAAAATGCACAGAATTGCATGTTTGCACAATTATTTGTCTTGAATCTTGTCTCTTATCACTTCAGCTACAGCATTTGCTTAGTACCCCTTAAGTTCTATTTGGAGAATAATGTACACAAACTGAGCAAGAACATTCCATAAGGTGCTTAGGAATTCACCAGGTCGTTGACTTCACCGTCATTGGAAATAGCATTTTTTGGTTAATTTTCAGTATACACCTAGAGAACACCCAGATCTTCCTTTTTGTCAGCAAATCATCAACAAAAGTGATAATTCAAGTGATTATTCAGGGTTTCCAGCCCCGTGGAGGAGCTGCAGCCAGTGGGACATGCTGGGAGAAGCACTGGGTCAACGCTCTCCTCTCGCAGCTCACTCCAACAGAGATCAGTGGACTCACTGTAATTGAACAATATGGATCACACTCACACAAAGAAAAGGCAAAATCAGCCTGAAAAGGATGAATCAATTATGATTATTTCCCCTAGACTGAACTCACTTCTGAGCTGTTAAAATATATTTGGAAGAACTCCTGAATGAAGCTGAATCTTAGCACAAAACAAGAAAAAACTGATATGAAAAGTATGAGATTTTCAGAATTCCTGCATACCTAAAATCATAACTTGGCATTAAAAATTTAAATGCATTCTTTTTAATATAATTATTGAATAAAAATATCTCTAATGTGAATTAATACCATTTGTTAATTAATAACCATTTTATAAATTTCATATTATAAACACATTCAGAAAATCACCTTTACGAGCCAATCTAGAAAATTTTTTCCTGCCTTGCTAAAACTACAATTTTTCAAGCAGATCAGGTGCATTATGTATAACATTGCCACTGAAGTTTACTAGTTCACCACATATTTACACACGTGCATTAGCAGAAATCACTTGTTTCATTTTAAGTCATGGTATAGGTCTGATTTTTGCATATAGCAGCAATTTCAAAATACAAAGCTTAGTTTTACCTAATATTCATTTGATAGTTTCATGAATTATAAATTTGAAAGTCAAATGCCAATCCATTTCTTTTATAATCAAGTCCATGTTTAAAAAACGTTATAGGCTATTTGCAAGGAATTAGAAAAGGAGCCTTCTGCTATCATTCAACAGGAACCAATTTATTTCATTAAACAGAAATCCATATTTCCATCCCACTTTAAGTCTGAAAATTCAACTAAGCATATCAGTCTTCATTTCATTACAATCCTTTGATTTTAACATCCATAGATATTTGGAATATTTGGAACAGGGCCACCCAAGCCAAAGCAATGTCATTCACAGACTACATAAACAGTCTTTCATGCAGCTTCAGTACGATGGTGCTGAATCAACCCCTTCCCACCACATTTAAAACCCAGTATCTGTTCATATCAATATAAAGTGTCCACTTAGATCTGAAAAGAAATGGCAAAAATAATTTACATATTCATGCACAGAAATGAGAGCAAAATACTTCAGGTTAAGTATTCCAAGTGCTGTTCATCTGTCATGCACCAGTTTGCAATCAGGAAGGTACAAATGTTGTTAAGGTTCTTGCATCAACACTGATTTATTCAGTGCCTATTTATAGAGGATACTAAATATGAAGCAGCACCTCTCCAAATAAAATGCATGTATTGCATGATTTTAATATACAATGTTCATGAGCCATTTCTGACCCCAGGAGAAATAATTTCACCACAGAAATGCAAAAGACAGATAAAGACAAGTGCTTTTAGCAATGTATTATTAATTCACATAAATCACAGCTCACATTGTCCTATTGCTGATTTTTTTGAGGGTTTTTTTGGTAAGGATTTTCCCACTGAATACTCAGAATTCATTTAGGTTACAAGGGCAAGACTGACTCCTTCCACGAGTCCCACTTCATTAGCCAGCACTTGCGGGGCCCATGTTAAGTAGCTTGCTGACCAAAAAACACAAGTCCTTTAAAAACTGCTATAGTAATGTTATCTTCCTCTTTTGAGATCTTGTGGTGTGCCAGATATTACAAAAAACCACGAAGTTCAACTGTGTTTTCTGTTTGAGGTTTTTACAGTTGGGGGCATTTGGGGGGTTGGGGTTTGGGTTCTGTCTGGTTTTGAGGCAAGGTAGCTACTGGTGACTTCCATTTTGGTGAAGCAAACAAACTACCCTTCCAATCTGTGAACTGCCCATAAAGAACTTCCTCCTAAATTTTTCATAGAAGATTGTGTCCATGCTTTACAAACTTCATTTCTTCCTTTCTGCGACATTTTCTTAAATTCATTGGAAGGAACTTTTTTAAACTATTTCTCACTCAATTACTTTTTCTCAGTCCCTCCTCATGGAAGGGGGGACCACAGTAGTATTTTCTGTTTCACAGATTGTTACCTATCCAACCACATTCCTTGTTTCTGTGGAGGTTCTGTGGAGACGGGGGGAAAAAAAAAGCTTCAAAACAGAAAACGTAGCATGTCAATATGATTTTACACTTCTCAGGCAGATAATTCTTAAAAAATAATTAAAATTTCATACTACTTCCTTTCTTTTCACCCCCTTTAGGACAGAACTGTCAACTAACAGTGCTTGTCAAGTTTAACTACATATATCATGTAATACCTAATTCTGGGTAGTGTGATTGTTTCGCTTCAGCATTCTGAATAGAGAGTTTGGTTTGGTGTTGAGGACTGAACAGACTTGCTTGGCAAAATAAGGCTGAATTTTCTACTTTTTTGCTCATTAAATGATTCTGAAGGCAAATGTGTAAAGCCTCAGGTATTTGACTGCCATCCTAATCAAAGCACAGTCATCTCATGAGAATGTTAATTAGAGCCAGCTAGAGCCCTGAAATGAGTTAAAACAATCACTCTTGCTCAAACTGTTTTTCTTATATGCATGTCCCTTTTTCATTCTTTCAGATAAAGACCAAGAGCGAAACTAGCTCTTTCTGCTTAGTTACTACACAAACTAACATATATATTTCCACTGGTTCCCAAATCTGATCGCCCCTTTCCTATAGAATATCCATGCTGAGATCAAAGGCTACCATGGAAAAATCCCAGTTCAATTAAGCAACATTAAAAGCACCTTGGAATAAACACAGGTACTGCATTTCTTAAAATCTGAGAATAAATTCCAAAATGTGTTGCATTCCATGCAAATCTTTAAATACCTAAAAATTTCTTACCACAGGAATGTGTATCAAAATGCAAGTCTAATTATCAAGCTGGTGGTTGTATGTCCAGTGGCACTAAAGTTATAGAAAAAAATGGAATAAACCAAACATTTGTCCATCTCCCGTTCAGAATCCAGGAAAGAGGTGTTTCTATCACAAAGGGTGCAGGTGAAGTCAGAAGGCACAGCTCCACTGCAGAGCATGGCTACTCCATCTGACCAGAAAGGAGCCCAGTTTGAGATCTGAGGATGCTCCACACTGGTTAGTGGGAACAACTGGGTGATGTGCCAGAACTGAAGGCTAAACCACTCCTGCTACAGAGCCCATGGCTGGATCAAGGAAGCAGAAGATCCAGATTTGGAGCAGTGAACATTCTCTGTCCTAAGGCTCCTCCAATTCTCATCACACAGTTTTACAGCACTCCTCAAGACTCATACAACCTGTACCGACGCAGAGCTAAACAGATACAACTAAACCCAGCCAGAAAAGACTAGTTTTTGTTAGGTCTGATGTCTGTTTTATCACATTTAAAAGCTTTGAGAAGTGTGTGTGTGTTATGCAGATTTCTGTATTTCTCTGCTCAAGAACCAACTTTTTTGGGGTTAGAGGTTGATTTTCAAGGAGTGACCCCAAGATACCAAGACTTCTAGAGAACAGAAATTCTACATTACTGGGTGTTGTTACAGAGGCATTATATGTATTCACTACATCTTATAGGATATAAAACACTGCATGAAATACATCTTTTAAATGTAATTTCAGGCTCATTATCAGCTGCCTTTGTTCCAAAGATACTGTTATCTTTTGAGTCTACTGATAATTGCTTCTGACTTGAATAGACAGCATCATTGCTGATCGATTCCAGTTCTGACATGTTCTGATTTGGAAATAAACTTGAAAGAAACTTTTCAACAGAATGAAAATTGTCTTCATTCAGCTCTAGGTTGAGAAGGAATCACTTAAAGAGAAGATTACATGTTGTAGAAATGCTCTGTTATTCCATAAGGAAATTAATGAATGGAATAGATATACAGGTAGGAAGGTTTTATCATGAGCTTAAAAGACAGAACAAAGGCACTTGAAGTTCAAAGAAAGTGAAAGCATACCTGTGAGGTAGGAAATAAACCTGATTCCTTTGTATGTAAAAACACTCTTATGTAGTTCTCCTGTTGGTTTTTACCTGCTTTGAGGGATTTGCATAAAAAATTCATGTATGTGACATACAAACACTGCACTACCAGTGGCCAGTGATCAATTCCAGTCACAGAAAGCAAATCACAAAACTGCACAGACACTGCAGCCAATGTAACAAGGGTTTGACTCTTTTCAGTGAGACCCCAGCACACTTCCCAGTCTAAACTGATGCCTGAAGTTGCAGATGGCAAGAAATAATAATAATTACTGTGATAATTATGTCAACTTCACTAACACTAAAGCAAGATTTTGCTAGATTAGGTGGGACTTAAGCTCAGTGCTCTCAGGAGCACTTGAGACCTCAGACAAATGCTATGCTGCCCTTCATAAAAGTTTAACACAGTGGTTCCAGTGTTGCCATTATCTGCCCTGCAAGATTAACTCTGATTTTGGAATTCTCACACACTGCAGGAACATCTCTCCAACAGAAAACCTCCTTAAAATGGGAAAAAGAGAATTCTAAATGCATTGCTCATGAAATGCTTTGTGTTTTGTTCATCAACCACATAAGTAGGGGGATGAGTCAGGTGTTGTAGGAACAGTCCACTCACAGCAGCAACAAAAGCTCTTTTCTGTTTTTGTTTCAGTTTACTGATTTCAGTAACTTAAAATGACAACTAAAAGAAGAGTCAGCAGAAGTGAGAGTCACAAGTCTTTGGGCATATTTCACTGAAAAGTACACAAAACTTCTACCCAAACATGGAGAAGCTTTGTCATTTTTGGAAAGAGCTTGGCCAGTATCAGGCCTCATTTTTTGATTATCATTAAATGTATATGTAGTTTATTTTCTGCTCACACCTTCATCAATGTCCACTCTGTTGCTTTCTAGCAAGTTCTTCCCATCTACTATTAGGGCATTTAGCTCCACCTTTCCAGATCTTGATTTTAGACCATGTCACTGTTTGATCAAGGTTACTTTATACTCTCTCTGAATTTTCAGGAGATTCTTCCAACATAAGAAAATTCAGTTCAAACTCTACCTCCAAATTTATTAAGTGTATTCTCTATTCTACCAGCCAACTTTTTATTAAAACACTGAATAAGGCTGGAGCATCAAAGCCAGAAATGCTACATCATCAATTTTATGACCCTACCACTTAGAAATAAGCTAAAAGTCTCTAATAAATTTAGTGAAAAATACAAATTTTGAACTGAATAGCTAGTGTGTCCAAGAAGACACAAAAAGGCTGATCAGACTTATAGGTAAGCACATTTTCTGACTATTTCCTCACTGTTTAATAATACTTGTTGCTTTTTAATAATGCATTAATGGAAATCCAGGAGCAGAGATGCAATCACAGGCTCTTCCTCCCAGCACAGAGCTCCTGTGCCTTCACAGGGGATCCCCAACAGACTGAGAGCAGCACCGAGCTCCTGCCAGGAGCTCACAGATTCCTGCTCTGTGCTGCACTAACACCATGTTTACCTGAGGCCTTGCTAATTTGTACCCTCCCCAGGCAGTTGTCAGGTAACACAATTTTACACATTTGCGGGCTAATTCAGAGCCCCAACACAAAAATGCTGTGTTAGGGAACAGAACTCATATTGTAACAGTCCCAGCAGGCCCTGAGATTGGCAGGAAAATGCTGTAACCTCCTACTTCGGAGTACAACTTCCCTGAAAAATTATGTTCTGTTGTGACTTCTGCTTGCCATTCCTTTTCTAAAACAGACTACATAAAAACGTGGAATATATAAAACCACAAAAGGAATATGCAACTATTCCAGCCCAACAAAGTTGAAACAAAAAAGAGCCAGAAAATTTTTTTTGCAGGCTCACTCACCTGTGGGGTTAGAATCCTAAGGGGTTGAGTTTTTTAACCCTCCTCTTCTTTGTTGCCCAGTTCAGGCTGCTAGTCATATGCTGCTGGCTACCAAACTTTGAGCTTCCCAGCATCGATGGAATTATGTCTTGTTCTCTGCAGAATCAGATGTAATGAAGTTGCTCATTAAAAATAATGAGCTGCTTTAGTAATGAGCCCTGATGTACAGCTTTGGTCTGAGGAATATCTTATTTTCAATTGAAACATAATTAGATTCAATTGAAGTCCCCAAGCTGGGATATTAAAGGTAACCACAAAAATCACACTTAATTATGAAAACTGAATACTCCAAGACTTTCAAAGACTCCCTGTCTAATACCTGTAGCATTGAAATATTGGTAAATATTAGTTAAAATAAATTAATAATGCCAAAATTATTGGGTAATAGTCCCTAATTGGTTATAGAATTAGTCTTGACTAATTCTATATGACTTTAGCCATTACATTTACACCCAACTGCCTGAGGACAATTGTTTACACGTTCACAGTTAATGGCTTGAAATTCAACTCTGTTAAACTCAAATGGTTTCCACTGACACCAGTAGGAATTGAGGAAGCCTGACACTGAAAATCCAGGCCATTATTTCATGCACAGAGTTAAAAATCTCTCTTGGTGCAAAGTACATAAAGTTATGGGTATACCAGCAAATATCCAGACACAAGTGTCACTGGAAGGAGGCAATACCAAAAGATGATGTAAAAAACCCAAGCCTGCAGCAGTGTCCTTGCACGAGCTCAAACAAGTGACACTGATGCCCACCTGAGTCTCTAAGTTATTGTTTATCACCACCAGCACGGGGAAGTCAAAATTAATTTTCTGAACAACAACAATATCTAACACCACCACAACTTTAAAAGAAATAGCCCAGGCTGTCAAGTTATGGCTCCTGCTGCCTTCCAAACACCTCCTGTGACATTCCCTCTGGAAGGATCTCTGACTCTCTCCCTTCCCTTCAGCAGCTGCTCTACTCACACAAGCACAGCCACCAACACTGCAAAGAGTTTGGAGATATCAGGGATGAACATGGCCTTAAAATGCTTAAATATGGTCTCTGAACCTCATTTTAACTATCTGTTTAATGCACAAGGTAATCAATTAGCATCCACAGAGATAGGAAAAAAAAAAAAAGCCAAAACCCAAACAAAACCCCAAAACAAACCAGTAGAAAGGCAGAAACACTGGAATAGCTGCTTAAGACCATTTAAAAATTTATGCCTTTTTTTCCCTTGTTTGCAAATTCTCTTGTAATTGTTTTAAGCCTTTTAAGTTAGCAATGCATACATAGTTTGATACAGCAGGCAAAGATGTAAGCACCCCTATGTAATTTCATACATTTTATAAGGGCGTTTTTACTCTTTATGTGGTGGACTTTAATTATGACCTACAAAATGTACAGTAATAGAAAACACAATTTTTTCCCTTCTTAATCTTCATTTTTCAATCTTCTGCTTTTTAATCATTTGCTTCATTGACCACTTACTTGGTTAATTTCACTGAATTATTACATTGAGCCACAGAATATTGTACTTTTATCGGTGAGCTTAGAAAGCTAGCTCATTATAGAACTTTAATAACTTTAAAATAGACTTTTCCTTCAGCCAGGAAACCTTATAAAAGTGTTCTACTACATTTACCACAGATTGGGCAGCAGACCTTGCATATTTGTAGTAATTGAATTTTTTTTTAATAAATAAAAATCACCTTGTATTGTTATTTTGTTTTGTTTTAATACAAATCACAGTGTACTGTTACCATCACCTACATCATTACAACACAGAATGAAAGAAAAGCCTCCGATTTTTGGATGTACAGGGTCACATTTTTGAGGCTCTCCATGACTTTCATGCTTCCACATCTCCTTTATTTTCACGTCAGGCTGTGCTTAGCTGCAGCCCTGAGAACATCAGATTATATATTATATTATAGACTCACCCAACTCCCAGAAAAGGGCATTTCAGAGCATTTCCAAGATGCCAGAGGGAGGAGATGTCCCTGGACAGCTCAGCTCCTTCAGCAGCACTGCACAGGGGACAGAGGCAAAGCAGGGGAGCAGTGGGAAGCAAAGACAGCTTCCTTGAGAAAAGCAGATGTTAAACCACGGCAATAAGGGAAAAAATCAAGATCTGCAAGGAAAAAAGGTCAAGTGAAAGACCTTGGAAGACGATTGACAGTGTGTTAGGAAGGGAAAGACAATTTTGTTGTGCCTTGCAGGGAACAGAGCTTCAGGTGACAGAAGCAAGCATTTATTCTACAGGTAGTAAGGGATCTGAAGGGAAAACAAAACAAGGAAAAATTAACCAGAAGGTAAAATCATCTAAAGAACCATGGGGCAGCCTCAATGGGGGTTCCAGCTGCAGGGGAAGAGGGGAGAAGAACAAGAGCCTGCCAGGACAGCATATGGGAGAAAATAAAAGATCGCTTAAAGCAACTTAAGCAACGCTTAAAGCGATGTAGAACCTGCAAACTTCTTTGGTGTTGCCACCCTTACAATGCAGATGTTTGGCAAGAGAACAGAAGTTAAGAAGGGTTTCAGTCAGGATATTTGCTCTGGGTAGACTGTGGAAGTGGTGTGCACAGAGGGCACACAATCATCAGCTCAAGAGTTACACCCGTAGTTGAGCAAAGATACAAACCTGCACACCTCGGCACTGCGGCCACAAATCCACTCCAGGGCTCCAGTTACCTTCCCACTGCAATAACCCTAAACTAAATAAAACAAAACAATAAATTATATGAACCCTAAACCACTACTAGGTAAATAACCTGCCAAGAAACAGACCAACAATCCTCATAGCTTCATTCCTTCCTGTAAATAAATTGTTTGCCACTTCTAAATAGTTGGATTCTCACTCAATATCCCTCTACAAGTGACCCAGAGCAACTTGCTCCCCTCCAAATTCACCAGAAGTTGAGTTTCACTGGTTATGCCCATTGGTTATCAACTGCAATTCATGTGTTTTCCATTGAGGTTTTACAACGTTCAGAATGTTTTTTATAGCCATTAGATTTTGCTGTTACAGGTATGTGAAACTTATGATAACCAAATACAGAGAGTCCAGAATTACTGCAGCTTGAAATGCCTGTGTGTATATTATATTTTGAAGTTTATGTCATAATATAGATCACATAGTAGCTGGCTGTAATGAATAGTTATTAACAGAGAAAAATTGCAACAGGAGACACTGCAAATCACAGTTACAGTGAGCATTAAAATTAAATATTCCAAAAGTTATTGTTAAAATATACATATTTCTCATTAAAATATATATTTTATTGTTAAAGAGAACTGGTTGGGTTTTAGTTTCATATTTAGCATTTCCTAGTCCAGAGAACAGTGAAGCAGCTACAGCTGTGTTTTATTTTAATGCTGCTTTTCCTTTTGGCAGACAAATTCCCCAGGCATTAGAAGACAGGACTAAAACCTCAGGTCATCTTCAAACAGAAAATAATAAAGGGGGAATTTAAGAGATATAATAGACCAAGGCAAAGCAGGAGGTCAGACTTATGGCAGTACCACCAGGCAGCTCTGTGCTGTTCTCAGCTCAGGACCTGGAGCTGTAACTGGATTTTCTCACTATTGCACTCGAGGTAATTATCCCACCTCCCGTCAGGATTCAGCGGCTCAGCCCCAGCTTTGCTCTGCCCCATCTCAGCTCCAAAGCTGGGCTGTTAACTAGCTCAGAAATCTGTGTATGGCGCTCCAAAGCACAGCATGGACCCTGGGCAAGCCCGAAGTTTGGCAGCTTTTGAAAAGCAGCAGCCCTGGGCTGTTTCTGCCTCAGCATTTTCAGTGAGAGCAGGCTCAGTGCAGCCAGTGCCACACTGACCCCAAAACTTGAGGCCACAGGGATGTTGCAGTTGAGAGCCACCCAACATGAGCACTTCAAGGCAATCAGGCTTGTTTCCAGACAAATTAAAACACACATTTTGCTTTCAGCAGTTCTGTACCACAGCTATAGATTTGAATGCAATTTATCTTAAAAAAAATGTTATCATCTCCAAACAGTCTTTGAAGAACTCATACATTTATATAAATGTGAAAACCTCATCAGAGACCCGACAAAAGCAGCGTGAAGCCAGCAGCTTCCTAGTAACCAGAAAACAATTGGTATTGATATAACCTTCAAAATTATAGCATTCACACAGATCTCAGGTCAAATCTTGAGGAGATCAGGTGTCTCCTTCACTGTGAAACCCCAGAAAACCTCAGCATTCATATGGGGATAAATCTAAATTATTATATAACTGCCAGAGGAACAGTCATGCAGGATTATCACTGAAGAAAATTCTGATTTATCTGTGCCTGTTCTATTCAGATTCTTTCATGCCATATCCTTATTAAGAGCACTCCCTAGCAGTGGCCACTCTTATTAAATTAGGCACATGCATAAAGAGTTTGTTGGGATGGTAGAAGAACATACCAGAAAATACCAGGCAGAGTTACTTTTACATTTCCTAATGTTTTTATGTACCTTGGTCAAGAGGCTTAGGAGCAATACAAGCCAAGCCAGTCAGGGACAAATTTCAGAGACACAGTGTGTCCATTTACAAACGTTTCTAACTGCAGCACACTGATTTGTCAAGCTGCTTGAGTTATTGTAAGAGATCCTTTTATTACCTGTCCAATTTTACCTAAGGGATGCAGTTCTCCATACATGTACCACCACGTCTAACCATGCATCAAAATCAGTAATTCCGTTAATAAAATTAGACCAAATTTTCAGTCATGTAATACTCTTGCACATCATCTATTCTGGGCATCTCTTTTATGTTGAGAAGAAAAACAGAAGTGCTCTATTGGATTTTTTTTCCCTCCAATTAAATTAGCACCCCACAAATGCAACTAATACATCAATTAGGCAATACTATTAAAAGCATTTGAAACCAATAGAAATCAAACCCTGCATGTTGTGACTTTCCGTGCATACATATTAAAAGAGAATGTTGTAAGATTCTATCCAGTATAACCCTGCCAGTGTATTCCCAGTATTTATTCTAAAGGTGGGAGTGTAAGAAAAGGGCACTTTGTATAAAGGTAAAAGTATAAAGAATAACTTTAGTTCAACCAGTGCAGTCCAACACAGGCTATACACATTCTGGACCCACCTGCTGTCTGTCCCTGCTGCTCCCATCCTGTAGGCATGAGGGCACAGCAGCAGGCTTTCCAGTCAGATTATTCTGTAACCCATTTAAATCTGATTTCCTCTTTCATTAATAATGGGAAGATGATAAAAATGTTCTTTGGTGTCTAATTTAAAATTTATTTCTGAAAGCTTAATTTTTCAGTATTATATTTCCATTTTTTTTTCCCCGATTCATTTAATGCTTTTTTTCCTAATTGAGCAAATTCAATTAAATTCTGATTACTGGGAGTTTATTAAGCCTTTTCTCTGCTGAATTAAAGAATATGGTCCTTTGAGATACTGATATAAAAGTAGACCTATACTGCAACAGCTCAGAGCACAAGTTAAATAACACCAAGACAAAGTGCTTACCACACGTAAATAAATCCACAAGACCATGCAGTTGGCACTGAGGGGCAACACTGAAGCCAAGAAGTGTTTTTCAATAAATTCTACTACAATTACAGAGCAATACAGTCAGTGGTCGCTCTCAGTACACAACAATATAACACAGGCACAATTATGCAACAAAGACTGTAAAGATTTCTTCTGGAAGGGTCTTCTTGAAATCTGAGCAGATTAATTCAGGTTCTGCTGTGCCCATGTGTATGGGCTGGTCAAATGCAGGGATTTTAATCACTGTTTTTCAAGGGTTCTGTTTTCTTCCCAGTCTTGCACTACACTCACAAACTACTTTCCTATGTTTTTATTTTAATGAATCATGGCAGTGTAAAATGAATTTTAAAGAAATTAAACCAAAAGTATGTAGATGGCTTATTCAAGCAACCTTACAGCTGCATGCAAATTGTGTGATTAGGGAAAAGCAATTAGAAGACCACACCTGAGAAGCAAGATCAGAAAACTTTATGTTAAATACAATCAAAGAAAACCACTAGGAAGCCACATCTGGAAATCATTATCAGGAAGCTTTCTCAATTGAGAGAAAAGTCTCCTAATAAAAGTCAACAAGGGGTAGGGGGGCAAAAATCACTGCATAAGCACTTAAAAATACTTCCCAGAGATACAAGCCCAGACCTAAACTCTGGTGGCCATGGCTAAATGAGTGCACAAGCAAGTTCAGCCAGCATCCCTGGGCTACACTTTCTTCCAACATGAGTGCTCAGTCTCATCCCACCCACCTGATCAGTGCCCACCTGCCACACAGCCAGCAGGACCATGGCATGCAGACAAGGATGAAAGGAAAGCTTGGGAAGGGAGAAGGTTCCCTTATTCACCCAAAGGCCCTGCTCTATTGAGTAATTTCCAAATACAGAAGAGGCTGAAGGTCCCCCAAGAGTCTGAGCAGGGCTGGACAAGACAGTGGTGCAGAGCTGTATCTGCAATCGGCCACAAATGTCAACTGAGACAGTCGTAGATGAAGAGCATTGATCAAAAATAAATTACTTTGACACATTTAACACAGTCAAATCTCAAAAGTTAAGAAATGGCGGGGGGAGGAATTTGCATATTTACTACAATTCTTCTTGAAAACCACATTATCATACGTGCAGTCATGCATTCCCAAGTACAGAGCACTACAGACAGCTACCTTCATCTTCAGTGGTAATTTAATAATAAACTGTATTTGTTTTGTAGATGAGAAGGTAAACTAAGAATATTAACACTCCGAGCATGTATAATTAAATTAACAGTCAATTGATTCCATCTTTCCTATTCCCTTGGAAAAATGGTAGTGTTCAAATTAGCTGAACAAACTTGTGGTGTGTGCCTCTCCCCTTAAGGTTCTTATTTCCTTCATTCTCTACAACACACCTCAATGCTTCCCAGCTTCACATCTCTTACTCCTGCCTTGGACAGAGGCCACCAGCCCTCCCCAGCAATGATGGGGACAGCCAGAAGAGGACCCATGACACTGTGGACCTGTCTTCAGGCAGAAAATGGAACAGATAATTTTATGAAGTCAAATATAAAATGAAGTCATGTGTGTGTTGCTGTTAGTTAGGCTGTCCTTGGTTTCCGGGAGAACCTGTTTCACAGCATCAACAAAAAGCACCGTCCCAAAAGAGGAACTGGCAGGACACAAGGGAAGGTGCACAAAATCCCAAGACAAGAAACACTTTCGTTTGAGAACGTGTAGTTCACCTCTCTCCCAACTTCTCCATACATTATTTGATTTATTCCAGTGCTGTCTCAAGTAAGCTCACAGCTCTGCTCTGAAGTGCAAGCTTTTCTTTTTGGCTGGGAAAAAAGAGTGCAAACTTGCATTCCCCACATTCTTATTTATGCCTTTTGCATCTCCTTAACTTCATTTTTCAGCTGGCCTATTAGTTATCAGCTTCAAATAATGAGCTGATAATGAATTCCAAAAACTGTGCAACCAGACCCATTACACTGAACTCTAAATTCGTGCTCCTCCTCCTCAAATCATGAAGACTGACCTTAATGTTCAAGTGTCTTCGTGTGACTAATTACAAAATTTCTGATAGAAAAGCAGATGTGTTATATTTCAGTTTTCTTGCTTCTAAATAGCTTTCAAGTGTTTAGGCCACACAGTGGTGTTGAATTTGAATGTGCTAAATTAAGCCATATATCAGGAAAGACAGCCTTGAATCATTAAAGTTCTCAGTTGAGATGCATAAAACATCCGGGAAAAAAAAAAAAAAACAACACATTAGGTCTGGGCACAGGGCACAGAAAATGTAGGTCTTTTGCATAAAAATATCTTCTCAACTCAAGCAGGCAAGTGGCCTGAGAAGGCTGAACAGACCAACACCAAGCTGCATTCCCCTTCCTCCTACTCCCACAGCACTTTCCCACCAGCTCAGGTCTCATATTCCCCCCACTCCTTCTCCTGAGCATCTTGGAGCACACACCTCAACACCCCTGCCAAAGGCAGTCACGCCCCTGGTACAGAGCAAGATCAGAACCTGGGCACAGCAAACCAGTTTTCCCAGCAGAAGCTCCCAGTGAAGTTTCCAAGCTCCCCAGCAGAGCTGCAGAGTGCAAGGGTTCGGGGCACCAGAAGGCAGAGTGTCCCTGAACAGAGGATGTAGGAGCACAGCTCACAGCCAGCTACCACCTCTCCAGTGTGTGCTCAAGCAGACAGTGGCTCACATCCAACTGTACCACAAGGATCCTCTGGGAAGTAAGCCTTTGAATGGAACATCAGCTGGGGAAATAGAAATTCAGGTCACCAAATCAGTAGTCATTTCTGAGGACTTGGCTGTTACACATTCTAGTTCTAGTTCCTATCCTATTTATCATTAAAATATTCAGGTGAACTCTGGTAGGGGAATAGTGATTGGTACTCCTATACACAGAACTAGATATCTACCTTTTAAATATCCTACTCAACACATTTAAGGGATCCACTCAAATTAGATTTGTATGAGATTTACTTGAATGAGGCTCTCAGCCCTTTAATCTCATCATAATAGATGGCAGCTTTCAAGAGATTTGAAATGCATGGTAACATTTACAATACATCAAGTTTCCAGGGGCTGCAGAGACTGAAATATATGCTTTTAATTTACTCTGAAATGTGATGCTTTCTAGACTTTTTTTTTTTTTAGCAATTTCTGCCTCAGAAATCAACATCTTTCCACGTGCTTGCTTGTTTTAGAGAAAAATGATTAATTTGGGCTGGCTTGTTACTAGTGAAGTGCGTGCAGAATTAAAATCCTGTCTCTGCCAATGCCTGGAGTTGCACAGGCTGTTTGTACACCCTAGTGGGGGAAGGATGCCAGCACACAGAACCCCGACAGGATCAGCAGCTCTTCCACCAATAAACAGAATATTGAGACAGTGATGCAAAATAACCACTGAGGCACACCTGCAACACCCGATTTTAGTATCCAAATTGTAGTGAACTGGTCTGTGTGGACTTGAAAAAGCAGCACCGAGGTCTGAAGACAGTAATGTTAATTTACATTTGAAAACATGCATAATTGCCATCCCTTAAATCCCTCTTTCCTACATCTCCCACAAAGGCTGCAGAAAACGTGTTCCTCAGTATGCAGCAAGCATGATCCTTCTGATCATATCACCACTATAGACATTTCTTTCATCATGGCTTCATTTCCTCAGAATCCACAGTATGAGTAACTCATACTTATGTCAGTAAAATAATCCACTGCTACATTCCCCCTGAAAACAGAAGCCCTACACAACAGAATTCCTGCAAAAAATATAAATTAATAGTAATGGAAGTGTCAGATGATTAGTCACTCAGTTTCTATTCAAACTGAGTTCCAGCACATTAGTCATTCATCACAAAAGAAACAAAAAGACAGTTTCAAGCTAAAAAACTCTTTTCCATCAAAACATACATCGCAACAACAAATTCTGCAACTGCACTTTATCTCAGTTCATACACTACCACAATATAATAGAAGTGATGGGATTGTTTTTCTCCATTTCATGTAATTGTTACAATTTTTAAACAAACTCATTCAACGTAATATGCACTTTATATCATTGTAAGGCTAAAATTATTTATTTTATTCAAACTTAAGTTAATTAAATACTTTTACTAAGATAATTATTGCTACATGATAAGCAAGGGGTTTTTTTTATAATTTCATGTTGATATAGCCTTAAGTTTCATCTGTAGTACAGATACCATGGTTTATCATTGATTTTTTTTCTCCTGTAATAGAAATAACTTTCAATTTACTGGAACATCACACCGTAAGAATTCCTTTTCAACACTTCAGTGTGGACTTTTCTCTTTCATCTATGCTTAAAATAAAAGTACAGAAGCAGCTTGAAAATCAGGCCTAGGTTCTGCACATGGACAGGGCACCTGTGATGTCCATCTGCCAGTTTGTCCTTACCCAAACATGTTTGGGACTTAGGTGAGTCCACCAAATCTGGCAACAAATCTCCCATCTTGTGTAGGAAGGAAAAGCAGAAATGCTACTGCTGCAAAGCTGCATCCTAGGTTCTCTCTCTACCACTGGTGAGGAAATCAACACACACTGGTCCTCAGGGGAGGGAGCCCCAGGAGAACAGGCCCCTGCGGTGCCACTGCTCATGGAGACAATTGCTCAGTGATCTCAGCACACGCCTGGGGACTGCCAGACAAAAATGATTACACACAGTTATCCTCCTCAGGGGTTTTTCTTGACCACCTATTGCTGAAAACTGTAAGCTCCTCCATGGTACAAGTCACTAACTGCTTGCTGCTGGATATTTTATGGCACAAACGTTTACGTGCAAGTCCTGAAAGAAGATTTCCTGCATGGCAGGAGAGCAGTTGATCCAACCACTGCACTCCACACCCCCGTGGCAGCTGTGTCTCACTGAACCACCACGTGTCAAACCTTCTTTCTTCACATCAGGCAGCAGAATTTACGAATAAAGATAATTTTTATGTTTCTAAACACCAGTCACTAAGAAAAACTTTTTAAAAATGATTTTCACATAAAAGTCTTCATTTTACCCCTTGGCTCTCTCTGCACACATATGGGTACATTCCACAGAATGGGTGTTCCTTTAAGCAAGTAGAATAATATCAAGGATAGGTGATTGTCTGGAATTTTTTACATCCAAACCTTAAAAGAATGAAAGGGGAAATTGAAAAGAGGAGACATTCCCTCCACTCATGTGGTTGGAAAATAAAAAAAGTGAGATTTGTTCATTTGGATTTGTTCTAAATATGCTTTTTAAAAAACAGGCTGATAAAGAAAAAAAAGTTATTACTTTTTAAGCTGCAGTTAAATGTAGAAGCAGTTTAAAATTAATATCTATGTGGAAATTACTAGATAAATCCAGACACTGACAACCCCTTCTCATTCACTATAAAGAAATTGCTGGAGCTCCAACAGAGCACTTCTCTTAGTCCTCACAAACTGATAAATGAATACACTTTCCCAATTTTTTTAATATTACAGAACATTGTCATATCTTTAGTCACAAGACAGCATTTGAAAAGAAACACTTTTGCTCAAACTGAGTATCTTTTATCTATCTTTTCTAATGGTCCTTAACACAGGAGAGGTGAACACCAACTCTTGTGAGCCTTGTCACAATTCTTTAGAACAGAACTCTTCCCTAAACTTTGCAAAAGCCAATCTCCTTATAATTTTAACAGGACTTAAAACAAGAGGTAAACACTGGCAAAGCTGTTATCTGATTTCTCCTGGTTTTAATGCAAAATAATAATCAATTGGCACAACACAAGTCTTTTCAGAAAGAAACTGAAAATTAGAAACATGGAACTTAAATAATAAAATCATAGATTACTGGTTTTAAACTAACCTAAGACAGAAATATTCATTTTATTCTTCCTGAATTAATCCTTATTAACATTTCCTGACATGTTCCTGACATACAGGATCAAAAATGAACCCCTACATTTGGGTGCCTTTTATAAACACTAATCCTTTCCCTGATGGATATGTACTAAAATCAGCTTTCTTAAATAATCCTGTTTCTCAACATTGCCTGTACGTGTTTTTCATCTTCAGAATTTCATCACAACTTCATTTAGACAAGCACATTTTCAAATCCATCCCATCCTTCACAACCTACAGAAAGGTGCCCTCCCTCCATGGGCCTTGATCCACAGTAATGTGTTGAAAATAGAGATCCATTTTTCTTGCCAGACATGGTGGATGGTTATCTGAAGTGAAAAGTTCCATTTCCCAGCATCTTTCATTGAAACTACTGCCTGATAATTATATGGAATAGGAAGTAGCCATTCATCAAATCCATAAAATATCCATTTATCATTGTGATTCTCTCGTCCATGAGAAACACAAGAACCGAAATGAATCAGCCAAACCAAACTCCATCACATCAAACTTAAAAAAAAAAAAAAAATCAAAGGGATAAAATGCATTTTCTTCACAAGGCAGTGACTGAGGCCTTATGAATGTTAAACTACCTTCTCTCATTATAGGAAGTTATTTTAATCCTATCCTCACAATTCAAGTCAGTATAAATAGAGTAGCAATTAAAGGTTATTAAAAGTTATCTGATTCAAGTGGAAGTAACAAATTTTTTCATTCCCACACAAATGAGGCAATTTAAAGTAACATTTAAAAGGGAAAATCTTGCATTTCACAAACAAGCCCATCTAAATGGACCCTAGCAGCTGAAACCATATATATGCATATATATATATATTNTTTTTTTTACAGTATTTAACCTGAGGCATCTCCTCAACATAAAGTCATCATAAATGCATTAGTGGATTTGTCACTTCTGGCTGGCTTAATGTACTTGACTCATATAATACATCTCAGAACAGCTAAAAAAAAAAAAAAAAAAAAAACTTATTTCCAACTATCTTGATTCTCAGGTGTTGCCTGTTGGAATGATGTCCCCAGAACACTTTTCATCCTGTACAACAGGTTGCAGCTATTGGGTAGGTCTACCCTATGGTTTTAGTTTGGGCTGGGAATGCATTTTGGAGGGGATCCCATTCCCCCCAGCTCCCCAGGCTGCGGTCGCAGTGCCAAGCAGGGGCTGGCACGCCCCAGGGCACCCCAAAGGCACACTGCAGGCTGAGGGTGGGCGCCCAGCCCCCCAGCAGGGCACAGCCATGGCCCACAGAGGCCATTCCATGTGCAGCTCCCTCTTCCCACTGCAATGCCCTCCCCCACGCAGCTGCATCCTGTCCTGGGATGGCCCTGCCACCAGTGTCACCCGCACCAGGAGCTCCCTGCTCCTCCTCCACCACAGGGCTCATCTTGGACTGCATCTCCACTTCATCATTTCTAACCCTCTCCTAAAGTCTGCTGTTAAATTTACTGTCCAGCCACAAAAAGCCACTTTAGAAACAGCACAATTCCATGCTGTGTACGTATATCCCTAGAGAATACATTGGAGATAAGTCTATTACTGCCAGGAATGCAGCAACTAAATCAAAGTTCAACACACTACCACCTCCAATTTCCCAGAGGCCTTTTCTTTTTAACCTAAGCCCTTCTCTCTGCCCTTTTTTTCCATCTCTGGTTGTCCTTTATGTTTGCTGTGCATTAAATAATTCCCCACTGGCCTCCACCCACAAATCTCTCAGCCACAAGGTAGGGCAGGTGCTGTCACTTAGTTGGATTTGAGTATCAGCTGTGAATGTGTTATCTTATGTGCTACTTCAGTGTGGTGGTGATGCCCTTAACAGCATCAACATGTACAAAGTTTGAGAAGAAAGCAGTAATTAATTTCAACTCTTTAACATCTTAACTCAGTGTTAAAAATTCATTTGTGTATTGTTTGGTCTGACAGTAGATCTCAGATCCCTGAAATCTAAATGCCACCTTCCTCCTTACCCTCCCCTGCTCACGCTCAGCTGAGGGGTTTGTAAGCAACTGAAAAGCTTTTCACTAATGGATATTCCAGGCAATAGTTTGTTACCAAAATAGTAAAGAACTATTATGTATCTTTATCTATCAGGATTGCTCAAAAGCTAACATGAGGACTGCCATCAAGGGAGATGCAGCTGCAAGATCTGGGCAGTGCCATCTTTGCCAGCTGAAAAAAATTAAAAAATTACACTAACAGCAAAAATAGAAGCAGGATAATAAACCCATGAAGACTTTTCCCCAAAGTAAAATAATTCATCACATATTTAAATACATTTGATCATTTATTTAAGACAAGTTATGAGAGTATAAGCAAGAGAGTAGCAGGGTGAATTTGCCTTTACTTGACAAGAACTCTGTAATGTCAATATTTAAAAGATATTCTTTTTTCATACTTAATGAACAGCTATACACTTACAGTCTAAAATGGCTCACTTTTCACTAAACAAGCAGCTCAGAAGGAAGAAAGCAGTCTTCAAAGTACACTGTGAAAGAACTTTCACTTCACCGACTACTTGATGCTAGAGGAACAAGAGATATCTTTAAGTCCCAACCCACATGAATTGACTTTGCTGTAAATCCTCAAACACGTAGAAGATAAGCAGCTCAGTACTGGAGTTGCACATCACACAAAAAGCTTTTTTCCAAATGCATTGTTTTACACGATTTTCTAACAGTAACACGAGGAGGAACACAGGATATATGGCACCTTTTTACCTCCTGGCTGAAGAAATGCAACAGAAAGTACTGTAAAAATCTCCCAGATCCCAGCTGAGTTCATCATTCCAGGTTCAGATACAAGAAGCAAAACTATCAGCATCCCTCTAGAAACTTAAGGCTCTTTCAAAGAGAAAAATGCTGTGCAAAAAAGAACTAAATACATAATATAGATATACTATATACTACACTATATATACTGTTATCATAAAAGCTTTTTTAAAAAAATATATATACACATATAGACTATTACTCTGTTCCTTACATTGCTTTTGCAGCTTTGTCTCAGATGGCAGCAGAGCCAGGGCCCTCCTGCAGTTCCAGGAGGATGTTACCACCTTCAGTCTGCTCTGAAATACAAGTTAGGATTGCCAGGAAACAGCATGAAAGGCCACAGATTTACATCACATCAGCCAGCTCTGAAGACTGCAGATTATTGAGCCAATAATCTGCAAAACTGGCTATTTACCTGAAGGAAAGTGGCAGTTCTACAGTACTTTTTAGTTGGCCACTTACAGTCAATATATTTAGTCACAGTTTACTTCCTGTTCATGGTTGTCACATACAGTTAACAATTAAAATTATCGGTGCCCTGGCATTCTAGGATAAGTGCAATAGGTCAAAAAAATATGCTTGAATGAGGAAAAAAATACTTAAACAGCTCCTGAAGTTCCAAGTCCAAAGGATTCTGGTTTAGATACTGCTTTCACTTTGCTAGGTCAGGGAAGCATTGGACACTCTTACATGGGTTGGATACTTCTGCTTAGGAATTCATGCTCTGAGCACTAAAAGTGCAGTTTTATTGCCTTTAAATGGAAAAAAGTTGTTAAAGTGTGGTAATTTGGAGTCAAACAAATGACACCTATTTCAGGAACATTTGGGCACATACTGGCCTTGAGTCAAGGTGCTCTACACTTACATTCAAATAAGCTCTCTTAAACTGAATAATGCACAAGTTCAAGTGACATACAGACCTGGAGCTTAAATGGTCACAAAACTCAGAATAGCATGTCCTTAAGGATCTATGTATTCAAATCATGGGAAGCTTTACATCTTCTCAGGACAACTTCTGCCTTTTAAACTTTACACTGAAAGCCTGTGATAACCTCCTTAGCACAGACTGCTACCTCAAACTTTGTAAGATACAGAGTACAGGAAAATTTCCAATTAACTTTGTGCTCTACGATGCTTTGTACCATTGTTTTGAAAATTGTGTTTCATTTTGGAGAATTGTTCCCTGTACCCTTTGTCATTTTCTCTGTATTTTCCTATTTTAGAGTGAAACAAGTCTCAAAAAAAAAACCCCTCACACATCACTGTAGCCACATGGGTGCTTAATTCACACAGATTTTAAAGGCAGGCTTTAAACATTCTGATGGATTTTGTCAATCATTTCAATATTAATTTTAGTGCTTCATCCAAAATATAAGTTCTCCAGTCCATACAAGTAATTATTTTGTTGATACTGGATCTTCTCCTCACTTTCATTCCTCAAGGCACAGATGTAATTTTGAGAAGTTTATGTGGCATTGGTGGGCTAGGGTTTTTTTTACAGCACAAAGAATAATAATTCATAGTTTTCAGCAGTCTCTGGGAGATGGGACCAGTTTTCCAAAGGCAAGCTTACAGTTCCTATAACAGCATTATCTGCACCCTTCTCTTGACAGAAATATTGCTCACAACAGGCACCAGCAGAACACCCCACTGGGTCTGGTACAGCCAGCCTGCTGTGACAATTCCTATGCAAAACATTCTCCAAAAAGAGGATTTCACTCTCAGATTTGTTACATTGCAGAATCTTGAGAAGTTCTGTTGAGCCTCAACCATACTGGTTTACTATTAAGAACCTTTTTCTTTTACCTGAAAGGCTTTTTTGTCACCAACACCAGCTCAAGCTGATTCAGCCACAGCAGGAAAGTTTTGAGCCCAAACACAATGCACCATTAGAAGTTAATTCTGTTAAAGGCTGAGCAGGATCTGTTCTAGTTTGGTAAACAGTAATATAATTGCAGCCAAAGTTTACTTTTCATTCAGGAAGAGCTATGCAGTCAGCAAAATATTTCGTACAAACTATAATTAGATTATATTGTATAAGTCAAGCTACTAGTGGAATAATTTAGCAAAGCCCACTGTTTATATTTGAGCCTTAAGTCTACTTATTGCACTGTTTAATTAGCCATGAGGTATCAAGTCTAAAATTGGCTCACAGTTTTCTACCCCCTAACAATTCTTTGTAGCCAGAAAAATACCAATGCATTTCCACTGAATAATAAAAACACTGCTCACTTTAACTGTGATGTATCTGCCTGACATTAAAGACTACCACTGGAATACTGTGTTCCAGAAGAGTTATCCTACCTTTTATTATGAGTTTCAAATAACTCAATCCTTGTAAATATTTATATAATATGCTAAGTGGAAGTGGAAATAGATTTTTTCCAGTACAATGGACTTAATTACCATGATAAAGATGCAGCACATACCTGAACCATTCACTTACAAACTCAGTAAGAACCAAACATTCCAAACAGGCAATTAATCAAAGTCATTCTGAATTAAGTCAAGGCAGTCTGTCTTATTGTTAGAGATTCATTTAAATGTCTTACATGTGTGTCTCATATTCATAGTAGCTGATGTCAAGTATCTTCTAAATCTTAGTGTTACTGTATTTATATATAATAGAATGTGCACACCATCATTGATTAGAATACAGACTAATATACGAAAACCAAAATAATTTGTGTAGAGAGCCTGTGAAATTGAATTCACATCCAATCTGCTGAAAAAGAATTTCCATTTGACTCTAAACTCCAATTCACAATGCATAAACTATGGCTATTTATTACAGTGTTCTGTCATTTGTCACTTTTATAGAATACACTGCATTTTCCAGGCTATAAAATGCCTTAAAATTATGCAGCAATGATGTATGTTATCATTATTTTTCTTTGCCAATGTTTGGATTACATTCAGCAGCTCAAAACAGGGCTGATTTATAATCTGAATAAATAGCAACATCCTTCAACTGTGTGTCTATGAAAGCTTCATTTACTTCCTGATTCTAAATGCTATATTCAAACCAAATATTTGAGCAAATTAAATTCAGAACATCTCACTGCACTGGACTGATGCAAGTAACTGCAGAGGCTGCTGAAAGAGCATAACTTTCCTGCAAACACTGCAACAGGAGTGCAGTGCTGCCAGCAGCTGGTAGCCAAATTTCACTTACAGATTCTCACTCAGAAAGTAAAAAACCAGCCACCACTGAAAGTCTGTGCAGCAGGCTCTGGTACTGACAGCTTCTAAAAGAGTGAATTCCTAAAGAAAGCTATCCTTTAGTAGCAAATTTACAGTTCAGTCACTGAATATTTCTTTACTTCAAAACTGCTTTGATGATCTGATAACCTCAAACTCGTGAGCTGCTTTTCACTTCAAAATTATCCCGGAGGGTCACTTTAGGTTGTAGTAAAGATGAAAACAATGAGGCTCTAGACAAATGTGAAGAGTTTATTAGAAAAAACTGCTACCTAAGGAGCTCAACAGAAACCTGTAAGCTCTGAAAAATCTCCACAGATGACTACAACCCTACAGAATAGATACCATAATGGATTTAATGGCACATTTCCTCCCCAGAAAAGTCATAACAAAGACACAAATACCCAGCATACATTCACTGCCCTCACTGAACAGCTAATACTGCTCAGTTTGGAGTGTTTTGTTGTTTGGGGTGGTTTTGGTAATCCTATAGCAAGTTACTCCTACAAACTCCACATGACACTTTTGTGCTGGGGATGCATCCTTAAATCACAGCTGGACCAGTACAACCATTGCATTCTTTTCCTTGAAAACAAACTTTTTTGTCTTGGTTTCATTTGAAACAGCACATTGCACATCAAGAAAGTAAAGTGTCAGCAAAAACACATAAGCTCATAAAGGAACCAGTCTTACAGCAAAATTAATTTGATTGTCTTCACATGCTACCAAGGACAATTACTAAAACATCTTACTCAATTACAAAATTGAAAAAGATAGAAGAAATACCACATACAGATAAAGATGCTGTACCCTAATAATGTTCACCCAAAAGCACTGGGTGCCTTCTGAGCAAGGGAAGATCAGGCCACAATTCTCTAGAGACATCTCATGCTAGACAGGCTTCCCAGCATGGCTTTCTTAGAATAAAAACGTTTAGACAGGTTCAGAAAGGCACTCCAGAGGAAACATATGTTGTTCCTGGCTCTAATGGATGCTCTGGTAATTAACTTTCACAAGGACCACAGGCACATCATTAAATATTACATTCATCTTCAAACACTTGCTTCTAAATATATTTTTGTACATCAAGGTAAAGAAGAATTAAAATTAATTGCACCACTTAAAAGCTTGTTTCTCCAACTTGCTACTTGTTCAGCATTTCTATTTCTATGGCCATGCCCTTGTTTTGCCTTCTGCTTCCTTCTTGATGTGAAATTTTTCAGAGATTTTTAGGATGGGTGAAAGATTTCCAGAGAGCCACCTGCATCTTCCTGAGAGTGCCCCAGGGCGGGTGGGGAAAAGGCAAGTCTGAGCACAGGTGCACAAGGACATCACCCCACAGGACACCACTTGCCAGAAGTGACAGGAGGATACTGGAGCACTAGGAAGGGACTAAGAAAATAAGGGGGGAAAGAGAAAACAAACACAGTAGAAAGGTGAAATGAGGGAATATAGGCAAGAGTGGAAGAAAATGAGGGGTAACAAGCTGGGATCTCCATGGCACAGAGATTCTCAAAGGAACAAAAGCAGCAGTTGCACTACCACCTCTCCTGGAAGAGTCACACATGGCTGTATCAATAATAAATCAGAAGGGCAAGACTGGGGAACAGCATCTTGAGGTTTGGGATGCTCTGCACCAATCACCTTCACAGTGTAGCACAGTTACCTCGATGCTTCATAATTTTAACTAAGTTTCCTCAACACCTCATTTTAAAAAGCAACAACAACAACAAAAAAAAACAAACAAAAAAACCCCAAAAAAACCCCAAACAAACAAACAAACAAAAAAAAAAAACCACACAGATAATCTTCTTTGTCAGTATTTGTCACAGAAATAAATTTCAGTCACTCTGCACAAATTCTGGTCTATTCCCAGGCAGACAAAATCCCATAGCCCAAAGGTGACACACAAATATTTGTCATCAGGAATGCTATTTTATAACTCTAATCACCAAAAATATGTCGTTTTCCTCTACTGCATCTCCCCATGAACATTTTGCTGACAACAACAGATTTTACCTACAGTGAAAGCTATAATTTCTATACACAAGATTTCACCTGGAAGTGATCTGTAACAATTACAGAAAGATGAGTGAGTGGCTTTGGAGGTGGGAAAAAACCAAAAGAGCGTGTGCTGTAGGGAAGGGGCAACCCTCCATCCCATCTAAAATAGACACAACATCTGAAAGGTGGGCCAAAAAAAATGTCATTCTTTAAATGAAGGGCTGTGGGGTCATTCAAACCTCTGAGGAATTTTAGCAGCAGAGAAAATATTTCAAGTGAAGACAAGACAGCAAAGTGTGTAGTGATGAGATTGAGAGTTGGCAGGATATAACCATGGGGAGAGGAAAATGGATAGCGAGAAGAGACATTGAGAAAGCAAAAATCTTTGTTTGGAAAACAAAGCAACTTTGATTTGTTAAACAGAAAGACCCAACATTCTACACAAGATTACTGCCATAGCCTGTCTACTGACATAGACACCCATTGAAGACTGGGATTATTTCTGATCATGCACAAATAAATGTACAGCTTTAACTAGAGAAGGACCTGGCTCCCTGACCTGAAATCCAGTCACCTAAGGAAAGACTCCTCTTGAAAGCCACAGCCTCATGACAGACCTATCAGGTCACAAAGGCAACATCTAAAATCACATTTTTGCAATGAAGAGCCTGTTGCTGGCACATGTAGAAATTTTCTGCTCGAATGGTCTGGTGCTCTCACAATTAGATGGAGCTGCAAGCACTCAAGTTGCCTCTCAGTCCAACCCCACAGCCAAAAATGAAATGTGAACATTTGGGGACATGTCCCTCACCACCTCACCTTCCAGCAGCACTAAGAATAACTCCCACTCTGATCTTTTTATGAACTTCAAGTTACTCTGCTGATCTCTGGGAAAGTTAATCTTCACTCCCTCACCTTCAAAAAGGACACGAGTTGACAGTAATTTTCACACCACACATGAACATAGCTTGAAAGATTTTTATGAGGCAGCAGGATTAATCTCCTAAGGAAATGTGAACAGCTGGGTGGTTTTTATTTACTCAGAAATGCTGAGACAAACCTGTGGTCCTCTCAATTTTTGGAAACACAAAGACTCTTCAAAATAATTGCATGAAGTGTTTTGGTTTTGCAGCTAAATATTTGTGGGATTATTTTTCAGCCTCACAGGCACTCATTTTCAGCAACATTCAAAGTCAAGACACATTTATTATATTACATGCATAAGCCATATTTTAAACTAAAAACAGGTTTGCATTCCAAAAGAATGATATTTATGCTGATGAAAATCTCATTAAATATGAAAGCCACAGGCAAAAAGGAAAATATTCTGATTTTCTTTATCAACTAGAAGTGGTGCTGATTGCTTTCAGAGCTGAGAAGAAGGCTAGTTTCACACGGATAAAAGTACTCTCCCTGGTCCATTTATCCCTCACTGGAGTTACAGTCGCTTTGCCTTCCAGCAGGCAGGAACTGCCCCGTGCTGCCACCGGGAGGCACAGTCAGATTTTACAGTTTGCAATTTCTCCATTTATGCCAGAACAGCCTGCCTGAAGAATCTGACTAAAAAGATATATTCAGCTTTGTTCCAGCAAAAGATATGAAAAGGTTATTCAGTGATTAAAAAATTCCGAAATTCTATCCACAAAAAAAATATTAAAGCAATCCACTGCCAGAGTAGATTTTAGCTATTTCAAGTTGAAGTGTGAATTCAGTTTGACATGAAAGGGCCACCCACAAAAATCTTTTTAAGATGGCCTTTTTTTTTATGATGTCCTATAGGTGGCTAAAATCAAATACAGCATTAACCACTTCCAGTGGCATAGAAAGAAATTTTCTTAGTAAAAAATAAAATTATATTCTGTTAATTGGAGAGCAGAAGATGAATGATCATTTCATTAAAAGCAAGCGTGGAGTTTTTAATTGCAATTTTAATGCTGTAGGCTATAAATAGATCTGAATTCAATGGCAGAAGTGTTGCTGCTATAAATTATTTTGACTTCAATTATGCTTAAACCACTTAGAAAACAAACTATTACTTGATAAAGAGACTTGGTGCAGCTTTTACAAAGTTGCAGCCCCTTTAAATTAATTTTCAACTCAAGTCCCTTCCACAGTGTGATAAAGAGGAGGAAAAAGAATTTAAAATGTTTGAATATGAAAAAATAACAAGAATTTGAACACTGTCAGGAATCTCTGACTTTAAGAGAATTGTGAGAACTGAGTTTTTTGTGAAAGGGATCTATGATACTGAACATATGCAAGTACAATGCCAGGCATTGCTCTGTGCAAGGGGGTTTGGGGATGGAACCCACACATTGGGCTGGGCTGGTCCAGTGGGGTCTGAGCTCTTACCCCAAAATGCAGACCCCAGAACAGATGTGCCCAGGGTCAGGGTCTGCTTCGTGTTCTGCTCTGCCTTGAGGCAGGAGGAGCACGCCTGAAGCACAGATGGAGTAAATGCTGGAGCACACAAGTTCACAGGGAACCTGGCCAGCAGCCTCCCAGAGCTCTCAGATGTCACACCTGTGGCTCTCTGGAGCTTTCAGAAACTTTGTAATAAAGATGCCATAATGCAGCATCCCAGACTAAAGTGAACAAATTCAGGACTGTAAAATGCAGCTGTTATATTTTATCACTTTATCAAGTCCCACTGTGATTTAAATAACAGAAATATGATACATAGCTTCCATGCAGAAAGGTAAGTGTGGGTACAAAATCTGCTTCCTCGTAACTGAAACAGTGCTCTCTGCATTGAGCTAAAACAATTTCAAAAACTGCTTTATGCCATTAAGAAAACAGGTAATTTAGGAGAGAGATAATCTAAACATGATTCAAACCAAGTGTGGTACTATTGCTGACTTGCTAAGACTGATAGCTAAAGTACCGTGTTTATAATATTTTAGGAGAAAGTATTTCAAATTAACTTCTAAGTAGAATAACAAATTGCTATGAAACAGAAAAGCTGAAGAAAAAAATATAATAGGTTATCAGTTGGGAGTCTCCCTGCATAGCAGGGAGCAAGTGATCTAGAGTAGTGTTTTCAAAAATTTATCTAAATAAATATGAGGAGAGACAGATTGGCAGCCATCTGCAATTTACCACAACATCCGGATGAGTTAAGTACTTCCATCACAGTCAGCAGGAGCTGGATGCTTAATGTGTTTGGATGCTTTAGAAAATCACATTAGGCACCTAAATGTGAGAAGTGCATAAATATCTTTCACTTTAGAGCCTTCGGTTTTCAAGTGCCTTAGTCCTGTAGCTCTCCAATGGGCATTACTGCAGTTGCCTAATTCATGGGGGAACAGGAAAAAGCAATGAAGACCGAGGTGTTTGGATCCTGCAGCAGTGGAGTATAAATGCCATGGAGGAAGGGCAGACTGAGGGCAGAAGGGTGACTGGATGTGAGGGTGCTGTCAGGAACACAACACAGAGGAACACTGTGCAGCCCCAGCCAGAGAGAAACCAGAGGCCAGAGGGCAAATGGGAATTATTTAGCAACTTATTCAGAACATATGGCTGCCAACTTCCTCCTGTGAAATCACCAAGTGAAAATATCCACTCTGAAATGTCCCCTCCTGTCGCTTTTCACAGAAACAAAGGAAATATAGGTACTTCAGTACCCTTCACACTGTGACCAATCTGCTGGGAATCCCTCCTCACATTTTCTACAGATTCAAGCTTTTTGTCTTTTGCTTTAATAGCTGTAGAATTCTTTTCCTATCTAATGACAAGCTCTCCATCCCACTAACAGTAATAACCATCAGGGTCAGCACCCATCCACACCTTCCTCTCAGAGTCCAAAAGGCAATGAACAAAACTGTAACAAACTTGTAATTGTCATGACAAATATGCCTAAAGCTTTATGTTGCCATGATTAATCAAAGTATCTGAGATCAAACTAACTTATGCACTTATATTGTCCAGTACTGTGTTAAGTATAAAATCAATCTAATCAGTAATCCACAAAAAAATCAATTCTGCATACTCCAGAGAAGGCAGGTATCCATTACACAGTAATTGTTACACAGCTGCTATAAATGCTCAATAAAGGAAAATGACCTTGAAAGCCCATCAGAAGTACTCCCACACTTAAAGCTCATGTGTTGCACAACACTGAATTAAGCCTTCTCTTGGTAAGATTAATTGTTTTTGAAGTGGAAATTCCATGAAGACTATATTAGTATTTTAGGGTGCACCCTAAGTGGTGCCTATCAGGGCATCATTGGCGCCTCTGCTGATCCCAGAACTGCCCAGCAAAATATATCCTGTTTGGAATAGCTCAGGGGACTGCTGAACCAGGAGGATGCTGAACCCCAAACCCAGGGCCATCAAGGATGCTTGATGGTGGGGTCACATAGTCACAGGTCACTGCTGGTGAGGAGGTACACCCACATAGTTTTAGAGTTGAGCAATTTCAACATTTCCACTGGATATTTAAAATTATTACACTAGCAGCCATAGGTGTTCTTAAAGACCTTGATACAAACTTAAGAAACCTGGGTATTGCTCCAGAAGAAAACTCTCCACTGAGATAAAGCTACATCGGGATGCTTTTGCAAAATATATAACATTTTTCTCCCCATAGTGTTTACTAGCTTGAACATATTTTCTCCCCATTTGGTTTCTTTCAGTCTTCTGCTTTCTTCCAGAAATAGAGGAACATTTATGTTCATCCTTCCTCTCTGCTCCTGCCAGCAGCACTATATCAAAGGCAGGAAAGCACATCGTAAATAAATGCTATTATTGCTAGAACAGTGCGAAAAACACTGTTTCAGTTCAATGACCAAAAAAGATGAAAAATTAATTTCAGGTCATCCCAAACCGAACAAGGCTTCCTGGGCCAGCAGGTTTATTCCTCTAGAGCTTCTTGGTTTTGCATTTTCAGCAAATTCTCTAAGTACACCCATAATATTTATGTCAAAGCCATTAATGAATATATTAAACAAGTCTGAAGCACTCCATTTTTTTTTCCTGACCCATTTATTATAGAGTAGAATGGTTCAGGTTGGAAGGGATCTTAAAGATCATCTTGTTCCAACCGCCCCTGCTGTGGACAGGGACACCTTCCACTCTCCCAGGTTGCTCCAAGCCCCATCCAACCTGGCCTTGGACAGTTCCAGGCTTCTGTGGCATCCTGTGCCAGGGCCTCTCCACCCTCACAGGGAAGAATTTCTTCCTTGTACCACATTTAAATCTACCCTCTTTCAGTTTAAAACCACAACCCCTTGTCCTGCTCTGATAAAGAGTCCAGATGTTACCAGCTGGACTGGCCACCAGACCAGCCCACCTGGCAGCCAGAGGAGCATTACTGGGGAAAGGCTTCTAAATATCTGCCATACCAGCAACACTTAAGTTACATACCTATTTTGTTTGTTTTTTCACTCAGTGCAAGCTGGACTTGCATTTGCCTTTTCCTCAGGCTGCAGCATCAGGGCAGAGGACGAGCTGTCCCGGGCAATCTGTGGTCCCACACTCTCCAGCCAGTTCCAAAGCTGAGGAGGGCACAGTGCTCCCCGAGTGTCTCCTCTCGTGGTCTGCCACAAACAGTCTGAGGCACACACCTGAGTACCAAGGATTCCCCAAACCCCTGACATTTGTGCCACTTTCCCCGGTGTGGGGCTGTGAGGGAAGGTCAGTTCTGCAGCAGCCCCACCCCGGGCACAGCTGAGACCCCTCAGGGGCACCTCAGGGAAAAGGTGTTTGCAAAAGGGCAAAACAGTGCCCAGCAGCGAGGGGGAAGTGTGGAAACCAGCCCTGCAGCGCCTGGGTGGGTGTCCCCTGCAGGGCCACAGAGGAGCCAGCAGACACTTCTTGAGGCACTGGGTGCGTGCAGAGCCCCTGTGAGTGCTGCCCTGGTGGCTGTGAACATGTCTGGGGATGAGAGCATTAACGTGCAGCCCAAAGCTTTCCTCGGTCTTACAGGAACCCTCTGATCTCGGTGGGGAAAAAACATACATTCAGCTAATATTCAAATGAGCTGATGAGCTGCTAATTGAGACTGAGCTTGTGAATGCTCCATTTTCTGTCCTTGCTTCTGCTTTCTTCCCCTCCCTGTCTCACAGGTAACTACAAGGAGGGTTCCTTGCTTTGTTCACCCCATTAGGTTTTTGTTCTTGCACACAGACAGAACAGCTCATGGATCAGGCAAGATACAACTAATGCTGGTCATGAGAGAAATTATTAAAAACACAATATGTATTAACTCTCTTGTAATCACCAAACCTGCTTCACATTAAAAAATGACAACTGTCAGAATAAAAAGGCTTGACTGCACCTGGCATACACTAAAAGCCTGTATCCCATAGGGAAATCAGCTCCCAGCCAATACCTGTCATTCCTACTAACTCCCCCCAAGAAGGGCCTTCCCCTCTGTACCACTGAGCTTCCTTTCTGTTGCCATAATCAGGGTCACACAGTCCTTCCTGTAGGACATCTCAGGCCTTATTGACAGTCCCTTTTACCTTTGCATCATCAGCAGATCACGCCAGCAGGCTCATATCTGTGCCAGGTCCTTGCACCAAAGCATTAATCCCAAGCACTGATCCCAAAGCCAGTCAGTGGGAGGCTGCATCACAACCCCGATGCTGCCAGGTGCTGTGTCCCCATAGCAGCAGCCTTGGCTCCAGCACAAGCTGATGGTTCCTGAAGCCTCCCATGTTTCACAGGCATTTGGGGTTTTCAGCCAGGTGAGTTTCCAATGGCTTAGCTCACTGATTTAGGGTTTTTCAGCTGCAGCAGCTTCCAGTGGCTGCCCAGCCCTCTGATGGGGTTTACTATGCACCTATAATGTTATCAGTGCTGCTTCAATATTATTTACACTGACTTTGGTTAGGTCTTCCAGCAATGGTGAACTAAGCCCAGACAGGAATTAAACTTGTTTTCCATTAACAAATAAAAACAACATTTTCTTCCCCGAAAATACTGAATTCTGTTATTTAAACTGCCCAACTTTTCTCTGGTATTTGTTAATTCATCGAAAGTAAGGAATATTTTATGAATTTATATCAAAGAAAATCTATTCAACCATTTTTTACATACTTTCACTGAGCTAATTCTTTACAATCAATTAAATTCTGGGTAAGATAAACACACATATGGCACATGAGCCTAAATCTTCCTACAAAACTACACTGAAATTGTTTCAGACTGCAGCTATACTGGAAGACTACAGAGAAGCTTTGTCCTTTCTTGGCTCCTAGCAAGTACCAATCATAAAAAATTTTGATTTTTAAGCTTCAGAAATAAAGAGCAGCAGATAAACTTACCAGTATCTGGATTTATCTGGATTTGCAGAGAGTTAGGTGTGAAGCTACACCAGGAGTTAAAACAACAAACACCTGTGCCTGCCAAATGGCCCTGTCCTTCCCTGAATTAGTCTATATTTCAGTGTAAAATTAACATTATATCATAGGTTACAGCACACAAACTCTTGAGAAAGAATATTGAAATGGAAGCTTTCACCTTCAGAACTAAAGCAAAAGTTAAAGTTTTCAGTAAATCTAATGTTCAATTCCGTTATCTTTTTATATGACCCACAACCAAAAAACAGATACCTTATCTCTTCAGCAGCCAGATAATCTTACTTGGTTTTATGAGAATTTTTTTTCAAGCTGGAAGCATCAAGTGTACATATAATAAGCTATCCTTGTTATCTTCCTTATCAAAGGCCTCTATAAGAAACCCCAAAGAACTGGATTTTTCCCATTGCCTCTTCAATGTATCAATATTAGTGACAGAAGTTTGGCTTAGCTACCAGAAATCATATTCCTCTGTCACTGCATTTTTAAATGACACCCAGCCTCCACAATCTGCATTCACAGAATTCTAAGCACATTTAAGCTAAAAATTATTTGCATAGTTGCATTTAAATTGGTTATTTTGTCCCACTTCTAGTGCAGTATCAAAAGACAAGGAATTTTACCCAAACAAGCCCTAAATGTCATAATAATCTCTGTCCTGCTCGCTCTGCACTGCATTAACTCTTCCCTCAAGCAGGTCCACACTAAAAACTTTTTTCCAAGCAACTAGACAAGAAATCTCACAAGAAACACTGGACTGCCTACGTTGCATTTTGTAGATTATTTTGCTAGAGCACAATGAAAAAGAAATGTAGAATAAATTTGGGAAAGTTACTGACAGTCAAAAACAATCTGAACCTGGTCTAACACGCAGTGGTATGAATCAAGTACTTTCACAACTACCAGTTTTGATAAAACAGAATAACAAAACATGAGAACTAATTTGGAACATTTGTTCTGTACCTTAGAAGATCACACATGCTCACTCAAGCAGGTCTAGCCCAGGCAGCAGGAAGTATCCATGGATTTCCCAGGAATTTTCTGGTTCAGGGACAGTGACAACAAAACCTGAGGATTTTACACCAAATTACACCCCATGTCAGCAAAGCTGCCCACCAGGAGAAACTGCCCTTGGTGAACAGGCCTGGAAGGAACCTCAGAACAAGATTGTATCCGTGGTTTGCCAGGTGATCCTCACCAGCAAATTAAACTGGAAATGGGGAACAGGGCAGGGAGCAATCTTCTGGTGGGCCCTCCCTGGCTGGGTACAGGAGGAGAGCCTGGCTAATCAAGCACAGTGCTAACACCTGGGTACCACAAATGGTGTGCAGACAGAAGGGAACTTATCTTTATTGATGCCCAAACAGGATGGACCATAAACATTTGTTGTCATGGAGGAAGTACACACGTATTCTTCGCAGATCAAAGGTACTTTAAATCACTTGTTAGCCTGTCATTTGACAAATTAATTAATTTAGCAAGACATAGTCCAGTCTCCTAAATCTTAAGTCATATTTTTTCTGCCAAAAATCATGGATCAAAGGTTTAACTAAAGATTTAACAATGAGACAACTCTTATAACCAGACCACTGAATTTTCAGCCATGGGTATTATTTTTATCATTTGATTGTGCATGAATTTGGACTATAATTTATGGGCATCAGATCCTTTTTAACTGCTTAAATAATAGCCTGGGCTCTGCAATGAAAATTATTCTGAATACAGTGATCAAATTTATCATGTTTGGTGTGGCAGTCTTAGACATTGTTTTGACCTTAATGTGCAATACTTCTTCACAGTGTAGCATAAAAGAGTAATGTTCTTTTTTCAACTTTTAGAATATTCTGAAGCTCATTAACCAGGGCATCCCTCTAAATTACCAGGTGGAAATTACTTAAAAAATTTGAAGAGTTCCTAATTAAGTCAAAATAAATCACAGAATTTAAGAATGCTTTGGATTTGAGGGGACCTTTAACATCATCCAGTTCTAATCCCCTGCCATGGGAAAGGACATCTTCCACTGTCCCTGGCTGCTCCAAGCTCCATCCAACCTGGCCTTGAACATTTTCAGGGATGGGGCAGCCTGTGCCAGGGCCTCACCTCCATCATAGTGAAGAATTTGTTCCTTATATCCAATCAAAACCTAATCCCTTTCAGTTTGAAGTCATTCCTCCTTGTCCTATCACTCCATGCCCTTGTAAAAAGTCCCTCTCCAGATTTCAATTACACAATACAAAAAAAAAAAAATCAACTTATAGTTAGACTAAGTTTTTCAATAAAATTCCAGAACTATTACTTGTTAAGAAAACATTGCATGAAGATGCTAGTTAAAATGTGGTATAACGAATGAAAACATTTTTAGCAGCTCTGTTTGCACAATTTCCTTAATTTTATCAACAGAAAAGAAGGAAAAAAAACCCACCACATTTTCATTAGAAGAAACTATTTCCTTTTTTTCCAATGTACATGAAAGCAAACACATTCCCTTGTTGCCACAGTTACCAGATGACTAAGTTGTCCTTACAAACTTATTCCACAAAAATAAAGTAGTTGTTCTTTCCCCCTTGAAGTGGCTTCTTTGATGTGTGTTCAAAGGTGGGTGAGCAGGTGGCAGGACTGTTAAATGCTCTTCCTGCTCCTTTTTTTTCCAGAGCACTGAACCACAGACACATTTATAAAACAGCAAAAGTTGTCCTGCGTGGGTAGAAAGAAATGCTCCAGCTAGCAGAGGAAAGCCTTGTCCTTCCAAGCATTATTTCCTAAAGTAACACTTGTAAATCACCTCTCAGAACCAAGAGGCACACCCAAACACATGGGAAAGAACTGGGCAGCAAAAGCAAAGGAACACAGCTGCCAGTAAAGATTTACAGAGTTTCATAAAAGGGCCAGCACTGCCTGCAGAGAAGCCCACTTAGGCAATCTCTGGCCTGCTGAGACTCAAGCAGAGCCTGTTGCTCCTCTCCAAAAATATTGAGCATATTAATTCCATTGTTTGTGCCTCCACTGAAGCTGTCAGCCAGAGTGGAGCTGCTTTTCTTTTTGTAGAAAACGTTGGAATTTCTAATGAAAAACAAATTCCCCCGTGATTTCTGTTATTTTTTCCCAAACATTAACATAATGTTCACGCTCTGTGGCACAGAGAATAGGAGCCATGCAGCCTGAAATCTGAAGGTGTTTTTCCAGCAAACATTCACCTGCTGTGATGTGCTGCCCAAGGACCAGGCAGCCATAAACCCCACAGATCTTCCATATTTAGAACTAGTGAAACAGATGGAATCCAAGGCACAACATGAAATTCAGTGAGTCTAATTTTCATCTGGATAAACCAGGGAAGTCTTCACTGAGTTCAGAGACCCCAATTTACACCAGGAAGAGTAGATGCACTTAAGCACTTTTTAGTCATTTTGTTAGCTTTTTTCCTTCTGCTTGCTGACTGTTAATGCCATTTCATGAGAAGTTAAAATTTAATCACCCACAGGCAGGGAAGATGATAGTGATACACAAAAACCTTTATGATTTTTGATACCAATCTAGATGTGACTAAATTTCATGTAAAAAAACCACATGCAATCAGCGAGTAATCCCAGAACCTCAGAAGGTTTGGTTTATCCAGTTTTAATTATGAAGTTCTACATGAGCAGATAAGGACAATGGTAGTGCATTAACTTGTTAGAAAAATGCACAGTTGTTGGGCTAATTATCAGAATTTTTAAATACTAATGCATATTTAAAATTTTTGCACAGAGTTTAATGCTAAATTTTGCAAACAAGATGTCTGATACATCTGGAAAACAAAGTTCTAATTAGATCAAACTGTATTTTATTTTACTTCATTACCTACTTGTGCAGCTTTTCTTTTAGATGGAAATTTGTTCACCTAAAGGAGGACAGAATTTTCTCCACAATTTATCTTTTTTAGTCTATAAACCATCCTGCATGCAATAATTTCAGCTGCTTTTTTTTTTTTTTTTTTTTTTTTATCAGAAGGGAAATACAGATTCTTTTCAGTAAAGTGCAAGAAATATGTCAGGCTCGTCTTCTGGATATTTCCATTACAGAACAGCTCATTTAACCTATGAGCAGAGGTCACTGGAGAACCTGGGGAAAAGAAATCTCTGCAAGGTCATGTCTAAAACCTTACAGTGCACTGTTGACTTAGTGATAGCAGAGACTCAGAGTTCTTTGGTGGGAGGAGGTGAGTTGCTTTCTTTAGCTCAACAGCATTTCCAGGAAATCCGTATTCTGTTCTTGTTGTGTGCTGAGGCTTTATGTTTCTGTATAAGAAAGTTGAAAAACTCGAGTGCTTTCAAGCATTATCTATGAACTGAATCATACCCATTTAATAGGAAAGCATTTCTTTTCAATATTTTGTAAATGTTTTATTTGAATTTGGTTTATTTTTAGACATATATTACTCACCAAACTGAATCACGAGAGGATCCTAAATGTGGGGTTTTTTTACAAAATTGTTTAAATAAAATATTCCCACAGTTTCAAAGCTTTTCCTCATATTTCATAAGGAAAGCAACACACTGAAGAGAAACCTTTCCCATTTGGACAAATGAGTATTTTTCAATTACAAAATCTTGTTACAAATACTTTATCTGATTTGCAGCAGCACCAAATGCCAGAGATTTTAATGGAACATTCAGTTAAAAGCAGGTCAAATTAGGTTACCAGCTTTCAGTGATATTTCTGAAATGGTTTTTCTCTTGCCATACAAAACCATCCAAGTTTTGCAGTACTCTGCCCTGCACCCTTGGCCGTATCACCTGTCATAAAACCATGCTCTGACAGGAAAGGCACAACAGCCACAGACTCCTTTGAACACCAGACATGTAAGTGTGACCAGCAGGCTCAGTCAGTGCCTCCAGACCTGCAGTGCAGATTGTCAAAGACAGATCTTCCCCACAGAGCAAACAAGATACTCACCTCAAAATGATGTTACAGTCCAAAGCAGCTGAATTTGTATTTGGGCACCCCTAGAAGTCCTCATCCTTGGTGGGATTTTAAAAAGCTCAACAGTACTTTAAATGTGTCCCACTGATTTTCAATAGAGTGTAAATCACATCTGTGATTTTTGGAGCTCCAGACAAACAACTGTTGTGACAACACTCTGTGCTATTAAAAAGCCAGTTTGAAAAAACCCAGAGAGTTAATGCATCCTCAGAAACTAGAATTGTAGAATTTCACACTTTTTTAGCAATAAACATTTACACCCAACTGACTCTCCGAAAATTTCATTCTCTTCTTTTTGATTTAAAATGACAGAAGAAATCTAAAAATACGGTAGGAATACATTATCTGATCTACTCTTTTTATCCTTTTAAGGAAGAAAATAAATGTTAGTACAAAGCTGATGCAAAGAAACTAAGAAACCATGAAGAGTGATTGGTGACAGATGTGAGCACACCCTCCCACAGTGGCACCACCAAAGCAAGGTGAGGGACTCTGCACTTGTGCCAGTAAATCCTGACCACCAGCACAAGGAACCGCAGGAGTGACCCTCGGGGACTGCCTTGGGCATCGTGTTTCATCACCTTTCAAACCTCTGCCACATCCAGGGGGAACATTGCACAGCCCCAGCAGACAACTGGAGGGGAGTAAAACTGCAGGGGTTTTTCACATTTTTCAGAGAATTGTTTTAAGTCACTCCGTAAGGAGGCTGAACTGAACAAGGGAACGAGGAGCTGCCCATGCCACGGCTCTGTCAGGCAGTGAAATAACTCCTGCTCCTCCAGGGCCTCTGATGCTGCTGCCTGTCCTCTCTCTCTTGGAAGAAACTGGGGGAGGATCCAAACCCTTTCAGGGCCATCTGGGGCAAGAACATGACTCTCCCTTAGCTCGTCCAGCCGAGAGGCAGGGTTTGGGGAAACTGCTCGGCTGAGCCCCATTCCGAGTGCGGACAAGTTTTCTGTGTGGATCAGAGCAGGACAGCGTCATGTGGTGATCGTGGCCTGGGGATTTGGAGGCAAAATTGTTTGCAAAATTGAAATAAATGTCTCAGTCCTATCCCAGTGTGTAGAGAACTGGAGACAGACAGTGCTGGCCCATTTAAGCAGTAGTTATCTGCACTTCCACTCTGCAAAGCCTCTCCCAAGCAGTGTGTCTTTCATCTCCTCCTGTTTCTGAGATTACTGTGTGCCGACACGGGTGGTTTGGAGTGATCTTAAAGTGCTTTTAACTGGTAACATGCGGAAATAAATAATTCAAGCTTTTCTTGAGTGTTTCTTTAGTGTCTCAGCTTACATATAGAGAGTGCTTTTATGGAGTGCTCACCTGTACAATGGGTTGTGCTCTCTGCTAAGTGTTTTGCCCAAATTACTTTCAAATGCTCTCCTAACACGAAGATAGTAGACTTTTATATCCCTACTGTGATCACACCCCTGCTAGGCAAGGGATCTAAACTACTAGACACAATTACTGCCATGGTTTCTAGCAAAAGTACAAATGCTTTACCATTTAACATGGAATATTATGTAAGTTTTTTATAAACTGTGTCTAACAGGAATAGTATATGGGAATAAAAAAGAACGGAGAATTTTTGAAACAACCAGGCAAGATTTAATAATACCAAAAGAGACAGTAACATAATAAACACTAAAGACCTCAAATTACAGCTGCAAGCATATCCCACAGCACCAACAGGTAATGCCAAAGTGTGTTAAATTAGTCATATCTGCTGAGAATTATTTATAATAGAATTATGTATGATATGATATTGAGTGGCTATGCTACTTTCTGATTATCCCTCCCTGCTAACACATGATCCACATCAAAAGAAGTACACATTTTCTCCTGAAAATGCTGGATATTCTGCTGCCAAGTTTTCTTTTAAAATACTGATTTTTTTAACACTTGCATGTACGCTCAGGATCAGGCGGTAAAAGCAAGTCACAGTTAACACATTCTGTGATATTTTTCTGACATTTTCTGTAAAAAATACTCATGAATAAAGATTTCAGTAACAACTGGTATGGTTTATAATCCCTTAAAGTTTCACAGGATAGCAGTCCTAAAAAAAGTGTTTCAAACCTCTTTTTCTTTCTTCCTCTCTTTTTCTTTATAGCACAGCCCAGGAACTCAGCCTTTAGGAGAGAAGTCTGGCTGGTGGCATCAAAATCAAAGCTTGAAAGCTTTAATGTATTAACGTGTCTTGGAGGGCACAGACTACTGTACAACTGAGATAAAATTAAACATCTTGGTGCAGGGATGTTCAACAGTTTCACTTTAGGTGACATACAGTACCGACACTGCTTTTATCTCTGGGCTAACAGCCTGCTCTTGGAGCACACTCCTTTGCTTCTGTGTCTCACCAGCACATCCACTCCTACCCCACACAAGAGGCGAGGGTGGATGTTGGGGGGTGAAGCCTGTGGGCTAAAGCAGATTAAAACTTCAGCTGACTGGTGTAAGGTCAGAGGAACAGGGCCAGGGTCTGCGCATCGCTGTTGGCACACACCAGACTGAGCATTTACACTCCCCCTGTGCTGCAGCCTGACCCAGCTCACCCAGGTTACACAAAAGTAATTAAACACATTTCAAAGCCTGCTGCCCACAGGAGGTGGGACTGGATGACCCTCCAAGCACCACATTTATGACACTGCAGAATAATGTGAATATATGGTTTTGAAAAAGTGAAGACAGATAAAATAATGACAACTGTAGAAAATTTAACTTGTGTGGTTTTACTCATTCCTTCTCAGGACATAAAAATATCTGACACAGATCAAAAAGGCAGCAAATCATCCTCCCAGCACCAACAGTGCTGATTTGTCCCAGCAAGGAACAGAAATGGCTGTATGGAAAAGACCTTGCAACACAGGGACACTGGCCAGCCTGCTGGGACGACCTGACAGCTTTCCTCAAAAGGTTGCAAATGATTTTTACTGACCGTACTGAAATTTTCTTCCCCTCTGCCTTGTAAGCAGCAGTTGTTTATAAACTGCACCTCTCTTTTCTCAGTGGAGTGCTGCTCTTGTCAACCCAAGACACATTCTCCTATTCAGCCTTCCTAAATTTCACTGATAGGTGTACCAAGTGTAACCTGGTGATAAGATTAGTGGTCAGAGTCTATTAAACATTTCTTGAAAACAACCTTTTACTGAGCTAATGAGCTTCCAGTTCCACCTGGGTTTACAATTTACATATTCAAAAATCCTGTTTGACTATATGTTAGAGCGTAGAGATTTAATGTTTCCTTTTCCAGAAGATTCTGGCATAATATCAGAGCAAAGTAACATTAAAAATAGGAAACTAAATTGTACTGTATTGTTCATCCATTGCAGGATGAAAGCTTATTTGCACATGGTAAGGTAGCTTGCACTTTTTGCTTTCACCAGAAGCAGCTGAAACCAGTAGCTAACTTATAGGCAGGAGGATTTATAATACACTGTAGTGCCAGCCTGTCAGCCAGCTGCTGTAGAAATAGTGTATCTACACCTGAGGTTTGGCATCTCTTCTCCCACTTCGTCTCACCTCAAAATGCTCAGAGACCACATTTTTCATGCTCTCCTGCTTTTGCTGCTGCTGACAGGAGCAAAAGCTGCACTGCTAGCCAGTTTTCATACATTTAGGTTTCAGAAGACATTGTGCTAATTCCTGTAAGGTACTTACAAATGCAGAAAGTAAAAATCTCGTATGTTGGTAATCCTAGTTAGTTATCCTGAAACAAGTCTCTGGTGGCACACAATTATTTAAGGATTGCCCACATGCTGTATTGTCTTTTTTACTTCTCTTTGGGCTTCAGCTTTGGGAGCACTCAGAAGGTGAGGAAATGTCTTCGCTGGGGCAAACTGAGAACCCAGAGAGACAAACCCGTTTGAGGAGGCCATAGGGCTCGGCAGGGACATGGCCCACATTGCAGGGAATAAGCCCCATCTGTAGCTGTAGGTAGTCCCTCACTCCAAGCATAATTTTGATTTCTCACTCAAGTACCTGTGGAAGCCCAGATTTCCCTCCTGAAGCAATACCCCCAAAGGAAAGCGCTAAAAATACCCTTAGTAATTTGTACATCCACTTCTTGACATTTTTCAGTAATTCCATCCATCACTGTTTCTCCATTTTGCCTGACAAGAGCAATAGGGATCTGACTACAATATCATTGTTGATAACAGCCAAAAATAGTCTGTATGTGCACTTTTAATTATATTGTTCTAAAATTACTTTTATGCTATGATATGTTCTTTGCATTTCAAAGCAAATCCATACTTTAAAATTAAGCACAAGCTTTAAGGCTTTCACCAAGAGCATTTCTCTAAGCCATTTACAGGCAGTTGCAGCTTTGACTGCAGATAAACATTTTAAACCAAGAGGATGAGTTACATTACTCACTTAGCTTAGTGCTGCTCTTTGTCTGGCTCCCATTTTTGTGTTGGATCAAACCCTGAATGCCACAAGACAAAAGGCAGATAATCAGATTGTTGTTTTGCATTACTTGGCCTACATGGTAATGCCATTCAAATGCATTTAGTAAAACCTTTTTGTTTAGATGTATTACAAATCTGCAAATAAATTAGTGCTTACTTACAAGCTTCATAAATCACTTTCCTCTCTGTATGCCTTTTTTTTTGCTGGTTAGGATGTAGATAATGTCTATTTTGGAGGGCCCTTGTGGACAAAAGCACTTACTGACTTGGACTCATTAAAAAAAAAAAAAACAGTAACCTGAAAATTTAATATCCTGAGGCTCCTTTTAGACATGAAATAATGAGTATGAGGGAATGCCTCCAAATCCTCAAATTTTCATGTGATTTACCAGAAAGCCATAAACTGTCTTGGTCAAAACTGGTCCCAAAGTCACTGAGCCAACTTCTACAAAGTTCAGAGTGAACTGAATTTCAGGCTCTGTTACGAAACCCTGTTTTTAAAAAAGCACAAATGAGAATCCACAGAGCCTTAAGTTCATTTTGTATCAGACTGAATTAAAGCAGCTCAGTAATTAAAGACATGGAAGTTGTAATCACTAATGACAACCGTCCACACAGCAGCTTGGGGGTGGCACTGGTGACAGCCACCTCTCTTCCCCCAGCAGATCAGCCTGGGACAAAAACATGGAGTTTGGTGGCCTGGATGCTAATTTCCCCACAAATTCCTCAGGGAAAGCTAATGCATTATTTGCATATATGCAAACACTGGAAGGATTTTTGTGCCCATCATTTCCATCTGCCTAAGGCTCAGCCCATCTCATGCCACCTCAGGCATAAGCAGATATTACAGAGCACAGTTTTGCAGTATCTGTTGATGTTTCAAACACAGGCACCTCTCTAATTAGTAGCTTATTAAAGATTATGCATATGTTGTTTTTAATCATCTTAAGAAATTTGGCTTCAGTTTAACTTCCCTGGACAGCTACTCAGTAGTGACACAGGACTGCCCAAAACATGTCCATTACAGCCATAGCAGCTCCTACACAAATTCTGTTGCCTTTGGGGATTTTTGCTGCTTCTGAAATACTCTGGAATATTTCAACCATTTGCATTTCACTGCACCTGATACATTACTTGGCAGTGGAGGAGGTTCCCCCTTTTTCAGAACTGGAAATGTGAATTGTCTTATCACAGAAGAGCAAACTCCAGATCCATGCACAGGTTGCTCATTTTTCAAAATTTTCTTAGACTTTATTTATCTCTCAATTAACTAATTAATTTGCTGCACATCAAGAATTAGATGAAGACTGTTTAATTGGCATCCAACAGAGGCACCGCATGGCTGCACTGGGTGGGTTGCAGTGTGATGTGATGAGTTGGCTGAAGTTGATACAGCTGGAGCACAGCAACTCCTCCTGACACAAACCAGCTGAGGGGAAAACATTAAACCAATTTCATCCAATCCTGAGGCTAATTCCTCATTGGAAGCTGGAAATTATGTCACTTTTAGAAGACGAATTCTAAGCGTTGTTTCTTGCTTTTTAAGTCTCCTGTTTCTGATGAAAACTAACCAAAAATACCTTCAGGGCTGCCATGGGACTGATTCTAAAGAAAACTTCATTTCCATATCCAAGAGTTATCCTCAGAAGGAATTCCATGAGGTGGCTGTGTTTGCATAGACTCTAAGGCACAAAGTTTTAGAAGTCAGACTCTGACAGTCCCAGGAAGGGGAAGGAAAATGTCATTCTATTCACAGTTTATAAAGCACTACAATTTTTATGGTATTTTAAATTTGTTTTATATCTTTAATGTCAAAACCAGCACCCTCGCACACTGTACACTAGGTGTTTTATCACCATTTTCAGTCAAATGAACTTTAATTAGGTTGAGTATTTTTTAAAAGGTACTTGACATTTTCTAATCTCCAAAGGGGTTTTTGCCTGCAACCCCTCTGCTCCTCTTTTGGAAAGGCCCACAAGCCTTCTGCTGCTCACCTGTTAAATCCTGCTAACTGTAACAAGCTAGGGGATGGAAAGATAATCAATGTTTATTTGTTTATTCTTAACATGTCTTAACATCCCCCACTGATTTAAGTTGGGGGAAGGGGGGGCAGGCTGTGAAGTTTTACTTACAGAACCAGCTTTGATATTTCTTTTAGAACAAAAAGCTTAATTTTTACAGAATAAAATGCTGAATAATGTGACCCCAAAAATTTTTACTTATCTGTTGACCTGGAAGAAGGATAAAATACAATGTAAACATAAGTATAAAGAGAAAATCACATGGGACAAAAACAGTTTCTTTTGAGCATAGATTCTAATCTATTCTAATAAGAATTTAAGGTATAAGTGCTCTGTAAATTTCATATTTTTGCAATTTAGCAGTGAGAAGCACATGTGGGATCACTGATGAAGTAAATGCTTGTCAGTCTATCCTGAGCTTGTATCTCCTTACAGACTAGGAGACAATATCAAACCTTTCAGCTGAATCATATAAAGTCTTTTAGATTGAAGTCGAATTCTGTTGCATTTAATTTCCATTTACAAGGCTGTATATTCTTTGCCAAAATATTCTACATTTGTTAGTTGGGGTTTTTTTACCAAGAATTGCTTAAATCGTTCTTAAATGTGATCTGGAACTGTTCTGAAATAGTAAGATTTTCAAAGTCTTCACTTGGTTACCATAATCAGCCATTACTGATCATCAACTTTACTCCACAATCTGAACCTTTATCTCATCATTAGCATGGGAAATCTGACCTCAGTTCAACTCAAAAAGCTTGCAGAAGGGTATGGTTGTGCAAAGAATGACTACTTAAAGTTCCATTTCTACTTTACGGGAAAAAAACCACAAACTTCCACTTCTAAAAGTAAGATTAAGTGCAAAACATACAAGTGCTCTAAAAATATTTTTCATTGAAGTCTATCTAAAACTATTACAAACTCCGTTTAAATATCTTTGAATCTAGACAAGTTGAGAAATGCTACTTATTTTCTGGACCTTCAGGGCCCTCAGATGACCCAAAACAGCATTTTTTTCATTCAAACATTCCTTGGAAGAACCAACATGGTGGAACCCGGAGAAACAGTACTTGCTTACATACAGTGTAAAAACTTGCATATTTGTTTTAATTTTTTATGGTTTTTTGGCACATGCCCTGTCAGGAGAAGGCAGCCAGGCCACACGCTGACTCTGACTGTTTGAAGCATTAGCTATTCTGTTTCATACCACAGGCAACAGCCCTGCTTCTGAAAAGATTTCCATCCACAGAGAAGATGGTCTTGCCATAAAATGCTACAGCTCCTGCTAGAAATGTAGAGAGGCATATCAATTAAGTATTTTATATTGCTAGTTTATGGGGAATCTTATATTGTAATATCTGGGGAAAAAATATTGAAAAGAAGGAGAAGGAAGGAAGGAAGGAAGGAAGGAAGGAAGGAAGGAAGGAAGGAAGGAAGGAAGGAAGGAAGGAAGGAAGGAAGGGTCAGTTGCCACATAAGAGGGAAGTCTCATAGCAATTGCTACCAAATGAATTCTTGAGGTGAAGGAGTTTTCATTTCTGAATATTTTTTACTTAGAAACAACATAAAGCCAACAAGACAGCTCTACATCACTTTGATATGACCTCTATTTTTCAAGATCATTTAGTCTTCTGAAAGGCTACATCTAGAATTTGCAATGCAGAAAATGTAAATAACTCAAAACATCAAGAAAACATCTTTTCTGTCTCAAAGAAACATCTGATGAAGCAACTTTAGTTTACTCATGAACTGGCAAACCTAATTAAAGGATTCAGGATGTTATAGCGACGGATTTGGACACTAATACATATCTGAGAAAGAGGCTGGCTTCAAAGTAAACAGAGAAGCTTCTATTCATAAATATTTAACTGAAGCATTGATACAAAAATGAGAAAATCTCCTTCATTTTATTCCCTAAAGAATTTCTTTGAAACAAAACTACTCATTGAAACTAGCAACTTCTAATTCTCACAGATACGGGGGGATTTAATATAAGCATTTGTTTTAAAAAAGCTTTTACAAATTGCCAGTTTAGCAACAAGACACGACATTCGAGTCATGCAGTCCCAGAATGGTTTGGGTTGGAAGGGCCCCTATAAATATTTCGGTCCGAGTCCCCTGCAATGGTCAGGGACACCGAGTTGGCCCAAAGGTGTCCAGTCCTTCCCAGAGCTTGTGGCTACACCTTCAGCTCTACCCCATGGCTATGCCAGACTTCAAGGTGTCCTCTTCCAGCTGTGTAAGAATTGTCCTCAGAAGCCAGGAGTGCATGGAAGGATCCAGCTTTGCCACTCCCTGCTCGCACAAACACCGCGTTTATGGTTTCAGCTGCAGGTGCAAGTGATAAGTGACCCTTACACCACTCTCAGAAGACCTCTCTCAGGTCCCTTCCAGCCCTAGCAGATCTCCCAGGGAGACCTCAGCCAGAGGGCAGGTAAATCTCATCAGCTGCTCTTTAAGGGGCTGAAGGCCCTGATGGCTCATGGCAATTACCCCTTCTCCTTAGACACCTCCCTACCAGCCTGTCCCTCTGGCTGACAGACCTCGCTGCCCCACCAGCACATCTGCAGAACCAAGACCTTCTCTCTTCCCTTGCCTGTGCTGCCCTGTGCTGGCCCTCCATTCTCACAGCCACACTTAATTACAAAAAGAGTGCCTGATCTTCTTTGAACCCACAAAACCTTCATCTAAATGACTGTTGCAGTACTGTATGTCTGTTAGGTCACTAATTAGTAAAATGTTATTGGATCAGAAACCTAAAGTGAATCTCACAGCAATTAAATAAAATTTAGAAGGTGGCATTAAATTCACATAATCATTGGCAGGCTACTAATCTTACCTGTCCAAGAGCCACCTACTGAAATGGGATTAAGGAGAAGAAGATCAGTGGGAGTTCCCATCATCACACTAAATCATGAAGTCACTTGGCACTTTGTGTGTATTTAATGTGCTTGAACATTCAAGGCATCTTCCAGCTGTGGCAGAGAGGCCATCTAAGCTTGTTCTCCCCTTCTAGTCACTACCAGCACAATCATATGATTTCAAAATAGTTTTGAAATCAAGTAACAGAGGGTACAAGCCCATGGTGAGGTGTGATCCCATTCCAGCAGCTGAGAGAGTCATCAGGTGGGACAGTGGAAATCTCTGTATGTTCCCCCTCAGATCTGATTAACTGAGTCCACCAGGGTACAAAGATGTCTCTGTGCAGGGTGTTCCCATTCCCAGCATGGCCCTGTGAGGCTGCTGCACCAGGGAAAGAGCACCTGCACTGCAGCCCTGCTACTGAAACCTGGGAAAAACCTAGACATGCTCCCATGAAAACATAAACTGCTTCTGAGCGTGTGCATAGCAAAACTGTTATTGCTCTGGTTACTGGTAGTTATTTATCAATTACACTCAGGATCTGCAGCAGATTTCAACCATTACTCTGGTTTTACCCTTTGATTCCATCCACAAGTCATCAGCACATGCTGCTACAGCATGCATTATATATGCTGTTTATTCCTCCAGCATGTTCAGTGTTCGACGTAGAAATGATGTATCCAAGAAGCCCTAGAGTCTTCCTCAAAAAGTTGTACAATCAGGTTTCCTCATAAGATCATTTGATGCATGTTGATGGCACTCAACACCACCAGCTTTCATCTCTTCAGCAAACTTGGGTCATATCTTGCCTTGAAAGAACGGCAAAAATCTTTGTAACTCACCACTAAATATAAAGCCACATTATTAAGAAACATAACTCAAAATCCTTCAGCAGAGCCAGACAGATTTCCCAACTCTGTGGCATTTCTCACTGAATGACAAGCAAATCAATCAAATGTGGTTGGACAGGGAAGATTTTCATTAGCTTTTTTGTCTCCCTCCTCTGTTCTTCACACAGCCATGAAGATCAAAACTACATCAGTTCACCTCTTTGACAATGCAAAGATAATTAAATATTCTTCATAGTAATATTCTTTATTTACAGAATATGTTTCCTCCAAATTTTAGATCCTTCTATCTCTTTAGGAAAGGTGAATACAAATACCTCCTTGCTGAAAGAAAAAAAAAACAAAACAAAACAAAAACAAAAACAAACAAAAAAAAAAACAAACAAAAAAACCAAACAAAACAAAAAAACAAATACAACAGCACCTTGTCCGAGAGCCTACAGACAGCCTTCAGAGAAATCAAGAGTCACCTACCCAACGACTCTGTCCTCTTAAAAACCAGCAGAACTTCTGCCACTTTCTCTTAAAAAGGAACAAGACTGGTACTTTTCCTCTTGAATATTGTATTTCAGCTGGGTATTGAAAAGAGATGGGAACCCTCCAGGTCTCATCACTTCTAACACCAAGCCCTCAGCAGCCCTGTGCAAGATGTTTTTCTTTGTCTCAATGTCCATCATAGAATGGAAATAATAGTGCTTAATTGTTCATCATGTTGGCATGAGGCAAGAACATGACCATTTCTTGATGTGTTTTTTGAAAATGTAAATTGTCACCTATGGAAACTCCTAAGTATCACAGACCTGACTCAGAAAAACACATACAAGAAAATGTCTGAAAAGAAGAAATTTTGATTAAATAATGACTGTGGGATTAGATCTGTTATTAAAAAGATAAAACCCGTCTATTATCTAGCTTTTAGCCAGGGATATTCTCCATAAATCATAATGAATAAAGTAGTCACATAAAATAATACTAAATTCAGAAGGGTTATCAGTGTCATTTTAGTATTACCTCTTAGTATCTTCATTATCTTAGAAATTTTTTTATTATTTTTTTAATGTCATTTTGAGAAAACACTCAGAATCAGATATTAAGTATTTTCAAGTAAGCCCCCTTAGTGAAAACAGTTGCAGTATTTTATCTCTTTTTCTTCCCTTTTCCTCTGAAAGATTCATCAGCTCAACTCATTACTACTACCTTTTCATCTACAGGAGAGTTGTCCACAGGCAGTAGGATGAAAAATACAATATAAAGAGAAAACGTTACCACAGAGCAACATATGAACAAAACACAATTTCTTCCAGCTCTTCCAGGCTGCCTCCCATTAGATGGGAGGGGATATTATTGACAAATCTGCTGTGATTCATAGCACTTTTCATTTTCTCCTTTTCATAGAATCATGGAGTAATTTGAGTTTTTAGGGACCTTTAAAGTGTATCTAGTCCAACCACCCTGCAGTGAGCAGGGACATCTTCAACCAGACCAGGTTGTTCAGGACCCCATCCAATCTGACATCCAATGTTTCCAGGGATGGGCTTTCTACCACCTCTCTGAGCAACCTGTTCCAGTGTTTCACCACTGTCACTGTAAAATATATCCTTATATCTAGTTCAAAGCTACCCTCTTTAAATTTTAATTACCCCTCTCCTTACCCCAGCAGGCCCAGCAAAAGGTCTGTCCCCATCTTTCTCCTAAGATGAGAAAGTGTTGCCCTTTAAGTGTTGCAAGGCTGCTCTAACACGTCCCTGGACACTTTTACAACACCTTGGCTCCAGCTTGAAAACTCCCAGCCACCTCTGCTGCTGATGGCATCTGGCCACTGGCTGGCAGACAAGAACTTCCACAAATACTTTTGGCATAAAATCATATATTTGGCATCTTCAGCCTTAGGGGTAGAGGATGATCAATTCCAGCCTGGATGTTTTCTTGGAAACTAAAATTATCAAGGATAATGAAGAAAAAAAAAAAGCTGTTTGTGTGGTATGGAGTGAATTGATGCTCTGCAGAACTGAGTTCACTAATAAAACAAATATCTTGGGAGTAATTTCTTATCCATTAAGATGGCTTATAATTGATTAATGATGTATACAGTCTCAACATTTTCCTTTCACTGAACATTTTTGTATTACAATGCCCAGAAATATTTCTATAAGTATTTAATGGAAGAAATAGATTTGGTCTATCTTATATCATCTGCTATGCTTTACTCTGTGTCACAGGGAATAGTCATTACTGTTCAAGGATATCATCTGTATTAGACAGACAGCCAAGAGAACCTACAGCTTATATCAAAATACTGCCCTCCAGCCTTCACATATTTACCATTTGCATTTATCTTTTTAAGCTTTCAATAAGCAGTTTCTCTGAGATATTTCCTCTAAGATGTTTTATTGTTTGTTTACAGTAATTTAGCTACTTTATCAACCACTTAGATGATATATTTACTCAGCTACTTCATCTGGAACATGCTTACTTTTATGTCTCATGATCTACATTGCACTTTCTACAGCAGAATTGTAGCTATTCAATAATTTAAACTTTGACATTATGAAGCTTTGTCAAACATTCATAGTACTAATCTGGAGAACTCTTGCATTATCACATACTACTCTATATAGCCTATACCTGTGGGTATTCCACATTTTAACTTAAGAAGTTAGACTATGAATGTTGATTGTGTAAGTGTGCATGATCAATCACACAAGTCATCAGTCAAAGTAGTTATTAAATAGAAATGAAAAATTGTGTTAAACTGTAATGTTAGTAGTTTCATTCCTATGCTCCAAATGCAGAAATCATTAAAGACTGATCTTTGGGCTTTACTGTCTGCTTTCTCTGCAGTAACAACACAGAATAAATACTGGAAAGTAATGAGCACATTGCATCCCTCCTCAAAAAATAATTGACCTAAGCAAGAAGGCAGCTTGAGAATTGTCAGTGTTTTAAAAAATACCGAACCATAAAAAATAAAATTCTTCCCAAATCCCACTGTATCAGTTGCGGGCACTTTTCCAAAATCTTGCAGTGCACTTTTTCTGCAGTGTGTGCAGCACTCATCAAATGAGAGTACACACTATTTTTTTGATTACAGTTTAAAAATGAAACATAAAAATCTTGAGTATCAGTTATTATTTCTTTTTCATTCAAACTCAGTCTTTTTTAGTTCCATGGCATCTAACCCATGCCAGCTTTATTCTGTAAGGCCAGAGTACACAGAGGGTGACACACACGGAAAATACATGTTTATACATCTTTCTCAACATGAGAAATAAGGTCTTCAAAATCCTGCAACTATGATTCTTTTTCTTTATCAAAATTTGGTTCTAACTGGTTTAGATTGGAAAGTATAACAATATGTTTCAGGAGGGAAGGAGATAGACAGGTTGAAACTTTAAAGCTTTTTCAACTATTTCATGTAAAAATGCAAACCGGTTTAATTACAGAAATCTTCTTGGGTATAGTGACCCAAATTCTCTGTTGGCCAATCTCTCTTGCAGCATCAGGCGAGTTACTTCAGCAAGCAATTTTATGCACAACATTCACTCTGAACACTGCCTGGGACTATAAATGCATTTATTTTATGCTGCTCAATCCAGTACAAAAATGACAGAGCTGTGCTGGGAACACAAAGCCTGATAGGGAATGAGCCTCTCACTTTCATGTGTCTGGAGCTCAATGCAAATATAATTTGCCTGTCTCAGGACTGCTACAGTGACCCTGCAGAATTTCAAGCCAATATGACAAGAAACAACTTAAAAATCAAAAATTCTGACACAACGTAATTTTAGTTATAAGTCATGAAATAAATATCTTTCACAGCATAACCACCAATGACTTGGTATGTAAATACTGGATGTGGAAAAGCACAGGTGCCCACTAAGAACCAAGGTGACAATGGTCATCTAAAATTCTTTTTCTTCATTAAGAGTCCTCAAATTTGAACACTGCTTAGTGTTATAATTGTGATGATGCTGGTAAAGTTCTTTGAATCTATAAAATATCTGTAAAGATTGCTCAAAAAATTTCTTCACATGGCATCAGCTTTTTGATGGGTTTCACCAGTAAAGGTGACCTCTCTTGGGATACAATTAATGTCACCAGGAACTTCTAAATCACTGAGGGGAAAGAGGCATCCAGAGAGTTTGGGAAATGTTTAGAGAGGCACAAATACTATGAAAATAGAAAGCCACCAACCTTTGCTTAATTATTTTATGGATTTGTTCGCTGAGCATTTGTTTGCTCTCTGCAAATATTTGCATAATCAAGTTTCAGAAACATTAATGTTCCCAGAAAACACATTACAGCTGTTGAATTATAAAACTGAGATTTTTCAAACTCCAGACTAAATCTATACAAAAAATACATAGTCGTGGATGAGTTTTTACTGTAGGCAAATGTAGGGAATTCACAGCTTAAAAATCATCACTAGGAAAGAGAACCATGGGTAGTATATATTGGTCTTTAAACAGACAAATCCGTGGCTGTATTGACTCCCAGCAGCCAGAACATACTGTGTGAAAAATTAGTTGAAAACGTTTCTAGTATGAGCACAGTCCTGTCACCTCAGAAAGCAAAAGTCATCCCAAACCATAGAGATGCTCACATGAGCAAGGTATGTATGATGTGCCATCAACAGACGTGTCTCCTGAGGCCACCAGAGTGGCTCTGAGAGATGAACTTTGCTCCCTCTTCTTTTTCTTCAGTCTTTTTCTGCCATATTCTTTTTGCCTCCTTTCTCCCCAGAATCACTGCTGCCCCAGGCATGGCTGAATAGAGCGACACAGGGACTGAGCCAGAGCCAGCTCCCTCCAGGCTGCCCAGTGACTGGCACTGATGCTTTTTCTGGGCTTAGATAAAAAGCCAAACACAGTTAGAGGGGAAAAAGGGGTTTTACCTGGGTGTTTATTAAAGATCCTTTGTTCCAGGCAGGAGCACCCTGCAGAAGTGCCCGCCCGGACCGGTGCACGGAACCCACACAAGACCCCCCGACGGTTCCCGTACACAATTACAGATCTTGCATTTCAGCAGATCTGTCACAGGTGTCCCAATGGGAGGCTCAGGAGAAGCCCCCTCGTAAGGAATGCCCCCCTGCACGGGTCTGTCTTAGTTTACAGGATGTGTTCTGGAGAGGACCTTGGCTCTGGGGCTCTCTGACACCCTAACTACAACGTTTCCAAGATGTTTAGAGCTTCGTGTCTAAGCTAGTTATCAAACCTAGAGAATTGCAAGTATGTGGGCTAAAAGCACTTGGGATACATAAAGCTGCATAAAAGTATATATAAAAGGGGATATGAGAAAAGTATATGAAAAAGCAAAATCATCATGGCATCAGCACCATCTCTTTTCCTGCCACAGTGGTTCACTTGCTCGTGATTCTCCAGGCAAACAACCCACAAGGACTCACACCCAGAAGAAAACAGAAAGCCTCAAACGAAAAGTGAGTGAGAGGCCTCAGGTCCCCTCACCGCAGTGCTGAGGTCACCCTGACCTCTGGGGCAGCTGGGTCAGCCTGCCAAGCCATGGAAAGCTTCCTTCCACCTCCTAAGAGAAACAGTTAACCTAAAAAGCCAGCTTTAATTCCCTGGAAAAGCCCAGCAGAAACAGTTGCAGAACCTCTGCCTGGGTGAACAGTTACCACCAGAGGAAACAGAACTCATGAGTCTACCCCAAACTCCAATTTTCAGTTTTCAGGTCCAGCAATGAGATATGTCCTGTACGGGAAAGAAAAAAAAAAAAAATCAACTAAGAACTTATTGATGTGTGTATAAATTACAGCAAGAAAATCTTTAGTCAATCATTCCAGCACTGCTAGAATGGTTTTTTGGGTTTGGATTAGCAGAAGAGTTGGGGAAAGGATCCTTACAAGCAGCAGAAACTAATACATCCCACAAGAAAATGCAGAAGCACAGCAATTTCCTTCCAACCTCTTGGAGGAGCAAGGTTAGGACAGAGATTGAATAAACACACTATTTTGCTGCTCAGTGCCACACACACGCACTGGATTTGCTTGTACAGGTAAAATGTGAGTGATGGGAAAGCTCAAAAGCTTTGATGGGTTGATTCCTTTCAGTGTTCAGGAGCTGCGCTGATAATCTCAGAACATGTTCAAAATTATTGATACTGACGATGGGCAAACAGGTTAAGAGGAAAAGAAGTCTCCTCCCTTCCCTGGATTTATGCAAAAAGCCAAAGTAAGCCCTAAGTCTTCCTGCTGTGCAGTGGGCCAGCCCTAGTGCAGGTTTTAGGACGCCAGGCTGTGAGTGCTCCCACACAGCCCGTGGAGGGAGCTGCGTGTGCCGACGCTCCCACGGAGACAGGGGCACGGCAAAGGCAGAGCCACTGCAGCCAGAAAGCAGAAATTCCAGAAACTGCCCAAGCCCCAGGAGCCAGCAGGGATGGATGGGCCATCGCGGGCAGGCACCACATTTTGTGCCTTCTCCCCTCCTCTAACCAGTAAGAAGAAATACAGGAGAACAGAGGCAGGTTTTGGCTCTGTTATCAGGCATTAGGAATTATAAAAGCTATTTTTTAACATGATGGTCATGTCTGCAGGTCATCTCTGCAGCAAATATGAGAAGCAACATTTGTGGCATTAATCCCACACTGGCAGACTGATGCAGCTTTCAAGCTGAGTAAGGGTTTAATGCTCTGAAGGGAAGGGAAAAAAAGATTTCTTTTAGATAAATTGCTTAATTGGGGAGTCAGGAACTCTCCTGCCTAAGCAATTGATTTTACAAAAGAAAAAAAAAGTTTATTTCAAGATGTAAGCCTGCTATTCATCTATAATACCCAGGGAAAAACTAAGCCAAGGGATAGACTCTTGCCTTTACACTGCTGAAACCACAATTTTAAAAGCATAAATAAGGCTAATAAAGAAGTATTAAAACAAATATTCTTCATTCCTTGACTTTTGTAGTGAAGAGCAAATTCAGAGACACCGTTCCAGATCCTGAGAGATCGTTTACTCAGGCGGCAGGGGCTGAGGAAATGGGGTCCCCAGAGGGACACTCAGCCCTCACCACTGGTATCAAGAGATCAGCTCCCTTTAAGCTAATGGACTTTGGTGCATTGACTTGCATGGTGCTGAAGATCTTGGGGAAAAGCTCCAGCACCATCCCCTGCCCCGGAGAAACTCCTCCACCTTCTGCAGCAGTACAAACAGAGCATTTACAGCCACCAGTGTGACCACCAGGCACAGGCATCTGCCCCAGCTTTCTCCCTCCCTCTCCCCATGAAAAATGTTCAGCAGGTCTCAGTTTTGTCAGAACTGAAAATGTTTGCATCTCACATCTCCACGGGGTGTGAGACTCTCTCCCTACTGCACCTACAGAGGTTCCTCTCCGAAGAACGGCCACAGGACACGCTGCCAGTCAGGGACTTCCTGGGCAAAGCACCACTGAAAAGGAGAGCTGGGATGGCATCAGGCACGGTGCTCTCCCAGCAGCAGGAGGAACACAATTACCACCTTAAAGAACAGCCACCTTTGAAGACAAAGTTCATCTTTTTAATGATATAAACGTAAAGGCAAGTTTGATATTAAGCACTAGCATGTTGTGACTTTCTCAAGCTGCAGGAACATAAAACCTAAGTGTTACCCTTTAATATAATAGCGTCAATTTTTCTGTGCTTAGCAACTTGGTGCACAACTGCACACTCTTTTTACACAAATAGCTTTAATTTTGATTTCACCACCATTGTGCTAACATGAAAATTCTTAAAAATCCTTGTGCAGAAATGTCACTGAATGACTACACCTGACATCCGTTACTTGCAGAAGTAGCTCGGGTTGTACAAGAAGCAATAGGCTTATTATTGGTACTGAAATATTCATTTGTTCTGGGCTACATCAACTAAAACATTACAAAATAAGCTTAAAACAACTTAAAATTTTTAAAAAATAATTTAACACGTGGGTACTGTTATTGCCTCCCACAGTGGTAAACCGTTATTGCACAGGCAGCCAAATTTGGACAAAGATTACCAAAATACTATCCTTGTATGCTCCCCAACCCTTTCCTTAAAGGGGAAACATTTGCATAATTATTATCATAACTTTCCCAACAAACGCATGGTTTTGGCTTTTTTTTGGTTACTTTTCTACGTTACTACACAAAACAGAGGACTTAATTATAACAAACCCTGTGTATACATTTTTCTTTTTCCCCATATTGCCTAACTCTTCCAAATACACACATATATCCATGGGTTTTTTCGCCAGCATGAAGTCTGCAGACACTGTGCTCCCTTGCTTCTCCCACAGTGAGATAACTTTGCAAACCTCATCTCTGAAACTTCTCCAAAAAAATACAGTCTCTTGGTTTCTCTTTACAGCTGTGACTTTCTGCAACAACTTCTGTGTGACAGGTCAGATCTGGCGACGAGATCTAATCCAACAGCCAATATCCCAAGTGATGTCCTCTTAGCTGAAGCTAAAACACAATACCCCATTCTGATCCTTCTTGACTTGCCAGCTGCCGTTAGCAGCCAGTCGCACTCAGATTCCGTCTCCCTGAAACTCCCTTGTCTCTGCCTCTTCCTGCCAAGCTGCCGCCACTGCCTCAAGGTGTCCTTCAGATATCATCTCTATTTCCTTCTCAACTTTCTGCAGAACTTCCCCAGGGCTCGCCTTCCGCACCCTTTTCCTTTGGTAAGGTCACACACAAGCCCAAACTGAACAGGCGTCTCCTTCTCTCCAGTTCCATTCGCTTCCTTTTTTAAACTCTAACTTTGGATTATTTTTCTGATGTATCCTCAGGGAAGAGGTCAGCAGCTCAAGGCCATCATCACTAAGCTTTAAACATCCTTGGCCATTATCCTGCTTCCCTGGAGGCCCCAACACCCTCGCTCCCTCTGGCACTCCTGATGTGGGCATGAGACCCACAGCACACGCCCACCACTCAGCTTGTGCACTGGAGCTCCCTTTGCCATCAGCACTGAGAAATTAGCATTTTAAAGCATAATTCACTCAAACTATTTCACCGGTTAAATTTAAAATGAAATATATCACACCCTCATCTGCAGCAGCTGCATTAGCTTCACAGCTCAGGACTGCAGAGTCTTTAATTAAGCTGATGATTCTGATTCTAGGTGTTCCTTCCCTCGGGTCCCTTGGGTTGGCGTATATTGCTGCAAATCACTCTTGGTTCCATTCACAGGGTAACGAACCTGCCTGTCTCATTCTCTCTTTGAAACAAAGAGGCCCCAATGCATTCTGCCACTTCAGGTGCCTCATTTTTAAGAATCACGGAAGTTAATTTTGCTTTGCTTCTGGCACATGCTGCCAGTAACACTGGGTGTTGTCAGCATGTGAGCAGTCAAAGTCACTGATCCAAAAACCTGTCAAATGATTAACACAGCGCAGTCACAAACCTGGATGCTGCATAACTTAACATTTATAATTCCATTTGAGGACCTCAGATAAAAATCTTTAAACAGGAAAGGTCCTAAGCAAATTCCAAAGCAATGCTCAGGTGTTAGACTGCATGCCAGTCTTACTATGCTAAGTTTAAGAATGAAATACTGAACAAAATAAGCACAAAATTTTCTTAACACATGATTAGTAAAACAGTTTTGGACTGAAGAATGAGAAAGATTAAATTCCTCATGATGTGCTATCCGTTCAGGAGAGTGTTATGTAACACTTATAGACTCAACTCTTAAGTGTAACACTTATAGACTCAACTCTTAAGTGGCTTCAAAGAGAATCAAACTTAATGCCTATTCCTTAAAGTAATGATGGGCAGTAGGAAAAATTTTATATTATTACAATCCAGGAAAGTACTAGCCCATTATTAATTATAATTTACCACCATGTTCATGTATCTTTCTGTTTATTAATATTAAAGTGACTGCCTTCTAAATTCCTATGGTCAGCATTACACTGAAAGCCATGAATTGTCTATGTATTAGAATACATGGGGGAGAGGGTTAGTTATGTAAGTAAAACCTATTCCACAGAATCAGCATGTATTCACCCATATAAAAGTACTTGCACTTTTTGCTAATTGCCTTTAAGTTTTATGAAAAGAGCAGGGAATTAAGAGTGGAAAGTTTTGAAAGCATATTGACAATTTGTAGGCAAGGACGTGCCAGCAAACATACCCCACCAGCAAGGTCACAGATGGCAACAGGACCGAGTTCCCTGCAAGGAGAGACCCCGACCACTCCCACCTTGGCTGTGGAGTGCTGGGCAGTTGCTGCTGGGACACAAGGGGCCAGAGCACCAGACCTGTGGAGACACTGTGCTGCTCCTTATGGCATCAGCTGGGGATTTGACAGCAACTCTTCCCCTTCTCTCTCTCCTTGAGTTTTTATCTAGTACTGGTTAACTAATCTTGATGTTGCCTTTGACATGGAGCAATTCTTTATTCATAGACTGGAAGGGGAAAGCATAAGCATTGCATAAGGTGGGTTTTTTTTCTCTTTCCTGCCTCTTCTTATGATGCAGGACTGACTTTTTAACAGGAAAAAGCCCCAGTTATTCTCTGGTAATACAGATGTTGGCAAGGAGACTGAAAAAAATACAGAAAGGTAATACATGGAAATGGAAAGATTTAAAAGTTGTGATTTCTTCTTCAAATTTTCACCTGGAGATCTCTACCTTGTCTTTCCCACACATATGTATGTGTCATCATGCACATAGTTGTGGTCTACAAAATACAAATAAATCACATCAGCAACTCCACTCAACAAAAATGCACCTAGGCATCAACACTTAAGGTATTACTATCATGCTCCCAGCCAGTCTCTTTGATGAGTGCTATGATTATAATTTTTGGAGTCCCCTAACAGGTCCCTACACACTTCCAGACAGAGTCTCAAGAACAGAATAAACACAGGAGCGTTGTACATTTGCTCAATGCTTTGGAAAATAGAAATATTTACTTTGTTCTAAGCATGCATTTTGAGCTGGCCACAGCCTGAAGGTGACAGTGAGCTGTGTCCCCATGGCCAGGCTGCCTCCTGCCACCACCACACTGCACTCCCCCAGAGCTGCAGCTCCTCACACAGCAAGACAACATGTGCCCATGGCACAACACTGCTCAAATTCCATATTGCCTTAAACAAAATACCATGCAAACCTATTCCATTTAAATGCACCACTTATTTGGGGAGTTTTTTTGCATTATTATGCTGCCACAGACTGTGTTCCTACCAATGACACAGCCCTGCATCACTTGTGCCCTTCACTACGTATCCTGGCTAGTTCATGATTGAACACTCACTGAGATTATCTGTTAGTGACTTGCTTTCGATGGAATGGATTTCAGAAACGCTGCTCTCATTTTAAGGTATTTATTTCCTAAGCAGCTGGTGGATTGCAGCGATTCTCCTACCTGCACAAGGCCTGGTGAGTGCACATCCTGCAGGCATTCGAAGATCCAACTGCCTGAAGTTTCAACCCAAAAAGTGTGACCGAGCAGCCTTTCTGACCAGGAGCAGCTACATATGAATCTCTCTCTGTAGGAGGACATGCGTTTGCAGTTTGCAGGAGTGGGCAGATGTTTCCTGCTAAGGCACAGGTTTGGTTTAAAAAAAATTAGTTGTTCTAAACACATAGAAGTCCAAAGGGAACTCTTAAAACCCCCTTAAAGTCTTTGCTCCTCAACCTAATTGTAAATAAGAAAACTATTAGTGCACCACTACTCATCAATTAGCAGGTGCTAAAGCACTACTACAATAAACCTGAAATACAAAAATTGCTGATACAGTCCCTGGACACTGATGAAACTTACTGCAGAATTTTTGCTAAGGACATATCTGCACTTTCCTTTTATAGTTTACAATCTAAGAGCTAATGAATAAATAAAAGTGAAAGGAAAGCAGGAAAGAAAGAAGAGTAAAAGGTTATAACATACATATTATATTACACAGTAATTATGTGCGTCTGAAATGCCAATTAGTAACTCTTCCCATGATCCAGCTCGCTGTCAGATCAATATGAGGCTGATAACAGCAGAGAGTTGTGATCTGGTAAAGAATATTTTATTATTAAAGAATGTATAAAGCCGCAGAAATATTAGCTTAACTCCACTTTTTTTTTTTTTTTTTAATAAGAGCAAATTTTAGTCATGACTGTGTTAAGAGCAAGACATAAACTTTTCTATCCTACAGTCCCTGTAAATTTCACACAGATGTTTGGTTTGTTTTCCTAGCTAGCCAGGATAAATATTATTTTCTGTTTTCTGCGTTGTGGTTTTTTTTTTTTTCTTTCTTTCCTCTGAGTGAGGCAAACAATGTTTTAACAGAATTTTTCTCTGTCAGAGGAAAAAGAATGTTAAAAAATTATTTGGCCATCAGCACAACATGGAAGTGCACAAAACTCAGTGATTCTCCTGGAAGGGCTAATTTGCTTGCTGTGTCGACAAGATGAGCCAAAAATGTGAAGAATGAAACCAATTTCATAGCCATGGGGGGGATTCTGGAGTCAAGCATGTAACGACACAGAAATGAGGCAGGTATTTGGCATTCCCAGCTAGACCCTAAAAGTTTTTGTTGCCCATCTCAGAGTGAAAGATCATTGTTCACAGTAGTGTCAGCAAGGTGGTGAGGTTTGCAATCATCTCAAAACAAGCTATAAAAAGTCTTAGAGGTAAAAGGCTTTTCTAGGAGATTTCACATTTTACCCAAGGGGTTTGGTATCTTGAGGCTTTTTTTCTTCTTCTTTCTTTTCGATATTCATTTTCCTCTGTCACCAGTCTTACTTTGGATGCAGTGCACTCAGTTCAGGGACACAAAAAGTCGCACCCATCCCTCAGCACCGAAGGATGTGAGAAAGGGCCGGGCTGTCCCTCAGTCCAGCCCTCCTGCAGCCCCAGGGTGATCCAGAGAGGGAACTGGCACAGATGGAGCTTGTAGGGCTCAATTTAGTGGGCAAGTGGGTCATTCTACTTCTTGTTCTGTGAATCCAGAAGTCTATGCTGCGTTACAAAGCAGAGAGCAGCTGATCCAAAAACCACTGAGAAGTAAAATTACATTGATATTAACACACAGGAGCTGAGATGTCACAGCTTTGTGTGCTGGGGAGAAACATAAGATCAATAAAAGAAGGGGGTTTAGGGATCTCATTCCAATAGGTGTGACATTTTCCTGTAACCTTTTTTCTTGAATCTTCATAACTGCTAGAACTAACACTATTTCTTGGGAAGTCATGCTTAAAATACAATTTACATTTGTCTGGTCACTAATGAAGTATTTTCAAAGTAATTTCCATTACAAGGTCCTCATTACCATAGGGAAGTTACTGCTCCTCTACAGTCGTAAATACTTTCTCATGGAGTATCCACTGGCTCAGTACTGAAGCACTTAAAACTATTTATAAAGCACATTTTACACCTGACACATAGAATTAAGAGCAGAAAAATGAGACAGTTTTCTAATGGCATCAGTATTACTGTGTTGGTTGTAAAATGGACTCATGTCTAGAAGGCTCTGATTCATGGGCTCTCTTTTTGAAGATTATTGACTCCTCTGGCTCTTTTTCTTTTTTCTTTTTTTTTTTTTTTTTAATAGCATATTGATATTGGTGGTTGTTGTTTTGGCTTAGAAGTCCAGTCAAATGAATTTAATAAATGTTTCTGGCAGTGAAAAATTAGCATTGGCTGTTCCAAACATAACAAGGGAATATTTCCCAGAGCAAGTACCACACTGCTCTCTGTTCTCTAGTACTTTCAGAGATAGACCTAGAGAGGATGAAACGGTTTTAAGCAGTTTAAGATTATATTTGCTGACTCTTTGAAGTAGGCCAGGGCAACTGTAATTCATCACTTCCCATGACCATTTGGGCATAAACGAAGGGGCTGTTCTGTGGTGTGACAGACACAGTTACAGCTCACACACCTGGTCATTAGAGCCACAGGTAACCCCCCTCCCTGTCCCTGAGCCTGCAGACATTCTGCATTACTGATCATACACTGCACAGCCTAATGCAGCCTATATAAAAACGACAGTGCTAATCGAAGATTTATACCTTTAATCCACTCCTGCCTCAGCTCTAAGTCATGATTTTTATTCCCAGCACTAACGGGATAAAGTCCAACTGAGAATTTCCTAACATGATGTGAAGTTCAGCTGCTCCTTCTGAGGAAGGAGCAAACCCCAGACCCCTCAACTTAGCAGCACAAGGAGTGAAGCCCTCGCAGGTTTCCTCACCCCACACAAACCCGAGCAGAGCCTGGCACCCACTGCCCTGAGGCACCAACAGAAAGGCACTGAAGTGAACTCTTCAGGCTTTCACATCACTTTATGAAACAAAATAGCTAGTGCAAAATTTCTCGATGTTGTTTTTTCAGGACTAAGAGTCACTAATCAAATACTGTCACTGACTGCGTTTTTATTTTATCTCAGAAAAAAAAAAACAAAAAACCACTTATTTCTGCAGAGGTACTTCCTACTGAATACCAATCTGGTTAGGGATTTCATTTTACCACTCTAGAGTGCAGTAACTCGGCTAGAAAGTAGTTTTCAATCAATGCAAAGGCAGGATGGTGTCAGAGGTTGGGCGAGAAGGCAGTCGAGGACAGAGCCCGCTATTTCCTCGGCTCTTCCCCCCGCATGATCACCCCCCCAGCCCAGCCGAAGCGCCCACCCAACTGCCCCGCACGGGAGGACACCGCCACCAGCAGCAAACACACCGCCTCGCCCGCTCCCGGATCGCTCCGAGCACACCATACCAAAACCACGTCTCACAAGTCGATTTCACACCGCCTCGCTGGAGCAGAGCCTTTGCCGTGCCGGTGCTGCGGAGCAGCGCTTCGGGAGGCACCGGCAGCTCCGTGCCGAGCCGCCGCCTGCTCGGGGCGAACTTTGGGCAGACCCGCGCAGGGCAGGCTCGCTCGGAAGGTGCCGCTCCCGGGACGCGCCGCGCCCGGCGGGACCCGCGGCCGGAGCTGTCCCTCGCCTGTCCCCGAGCTCCGCTGAACTTCCCCGCGCCCGCCCGGCCCGGCCCGGCGGCAGCGAGAGGGC